>PISX010016857.1:0-45016 GCA_004024625.1 Mellivora capensis | reverse complement strand
CCGTTCTGCCTCTAGTACATGAATGCTGTCTCCATTTGCGATATTTGGAAAATTTTCATGAAGAACGTGTTTGACAATATCTTCTAGACTTCTTTCTTTCTCTTCCCCTTCAGGTATTCCAATAATTCTGACTTTGGAACGTTTCATGGCATCATTTATTTCCCTGATTCTGTTTTCGTGGTTTCTAAGCTGTTTGTTCCAGGCTTCTTCCTGATCCTTTCTCTCTATCTGTCTGTTCTCCAGATCACTAATTCTATCTTCTGTCTCAGTTACCCTAGCTTTTAGAGAATTTAGATTAGATTGGAACTCATTGAGAGCCTTGTGAACATCATCCCTGGTGGCTTTCAGTTCTGCCCTAAAATTGTGAACATCATCCCTGGTGGCTCTCACTTCTGCCCTAATCAATTCCATTTGGTCGTCCATGGTTTTCTCCAACCTCGCTATTGCCTGGATAATTGTTAGCCTGAATTCCCTTTCCGACATACTGTCTATGTCGGTAGCCATTAGCTCTGTTGCAGAGGGTCCTTCCTCTGAATTTTTCTTCTGTTGGGCATTCCTCCCCCTAGTCATTTTGGTGAGAATTGGCTGAATGGTTGTAGCTGGATGTATCGACCTTGGTGCAGTGAAGGTGCACCCTGGAATGCTTCTGAGCAATCAAGAGTCCCCACCCAAATGAAAGAAAAAAAGAAAGAAAGCCGAAAAAGGGAGAAAGAGAGAGAGAGAGAGAGAGGAAAAAGAAAGAAGAATAAAAGAGAAGGTTTAGCCCAAATGGGCCCCAAGGTAAGGTTTGTGAAGTATACAAACAAATACAGACAAACAAAAAAGACTGATAAAAGTATATGACAAGAGAAGAAAAAAAATATGTACATATATATGTAGAAGGAAAACAAAGAAACAAACAGACAAACAAAAAAAAGAACCCATCAAAAAGAACCCTGAGTATAAGATTTTTAGACTACCAGGACAAACACAAGTATACAAAAATACTGGTAGGAGAAAAAGATGGGAGAGTGGTTGTAAATTCTCAGTGTGGGCGGGGAAGGTTATTTTGATTCTTCCTGGATGTATCTTGATATCTTTTTTAAGGGATACAACTTTCCTTAGATATCAGGGGATTAAAAATTGGTTTACCTATAGGGGTAGCATTGATTGGGGAAAGGGGATTACCTTGAATTTTAACTCTATATGAATATTAGCAAATAAAAGTAAAGAAAAGAATGATCTAAACTAAAGTGAAATTTTCAATATATATATATATAGAAATAGAAAAGCAAAAGAAAAACATGTGTATATGTATCAAAAAGTTCAGGTTAGAAGGTTATTATGGAATTTGATGTACTGGACGTCTCACTGTGATGGTAAATAGGCTTAAAAAGATCTATATAACAAAATAAAAAAGATTAAAAAAATTTTTTTAAATGAACCAGAATAGTGGGAACGAATTAAGAATTAAACGTATCTATGAAGTAGTAGTGATTGTTGTCTTCTCTGCCCATTGGCTTTCTGGGGGGGGGCCTGCCGCGTGGGTTTTCAGGCGGTGTTTCCTTCGTTAAGTCCTCCCGCCCCCCTCCAGGGGGAGGGCTCTGAGGAAACCGGGCCTTTAGGCTTTTGTTCTCTGGAGGTTTTTATGTCTGTTCCTTTGTTTTCTCTCCCCCCTTGGCAGCTCCGGATGGTTCTTGGAGGTTTAGAGGAAAGCAAACTGCACCCAGACTTCCCTCCCAGAGAGAAGCCCCAGTCCGTTCCCCTCTGGGTGGTGCAGGGCAGGTTCCCAGCCGTGATCTCTGGGGACAGCTGTGTGTCCTGCTTGTTCTCAAAACCACAAGCGGCAACTGTCTGGGCAGCTCCAGACCGCCAGAGAGGTCCCAAGCAGGGAAGGCACACAGAGATTTTCCTGCTGGCCTGAGCTGAGAGCGATGAGACTTTTTGGGTCCTAGAGCCCTCCTCTGGTGTCTGCGCGCCTCTCTCAGGGGAGGGGGTGGAGCGCGTCTCAGGCTCTGCTAGCGTGGCGCGTCACACACGTTGGGACTGCAAAAGTCCCTTTCTGCCCTGGGAGGGTCCCAGCCCCTGCCACACGCCAAGCGCCCTTAGGAGGTCTCGCAGCTCAGCGGCCAGGACCTGGTTTCTCCGCTGCACTCTCTCTGGCTCAGCGCCAGGGGTGTCTGCCCTCCGTGGGGGACTTAAGTCCCTGTCCCTAACAGTTCTAATTCCCACAATTTCACCCTGCAATCTTTTCTCTTTTTGAGTGCTTTTTATCAGTCTTCAAGTTAATGCTGGTCCCCAGTCTTAGGAGACTCTCATATTGGCGTATTACTTCCCAATGCGTCTCCTCTGGTGGCTCCCTCCTCCTTTTGTTTATCTTCTGATACCAGTCCAGTGTTCCCGCTCTGCTTTACCTGCCCACTGGCGTCTTCTGCCCCCGTAGAGATCCTGATGTCCCAATGGCGTCTTCTGCCCCCGTAGAGATGTGACGAGTAGAATTTTGATCTCAGGCTGATTTCATGAGTGATCGGAGTTCCTTGGTAGGTAATCAGCTCACTTTAGGGGACAGGTTGAACCAGAGCCTCCTCCTAGTTCCCTGCCATCTTCCTTCCCCCCAGTACATCCTGGCATATCTATTTAAAACAAAGAGTAAGAGTAATGATTCTAAATAAGCTTTACATATTTTGAACCAGTAGAAATGACCTTTGGTTTCAAACATCTTATTATAGATGTGTTGTGTTGTTCTTGGAACCAGGGTGTCATGGAAAGACAAGGCTTGGATTAAGGCAGCTCTGGCTGAATCAGTACTTTTATGTATGTCATTCGGTTCTTACTTTGAGCCTCAAGATGGTCATCTGTAAAATAGGGAGTGTAAAACCAAGGGGTTAAATGTCTTTAGTCTGACTGTGTTCCAGTCACCATCCTAATCATGTTACATATGATCTCACTTAAAGGGAAGGAAACTTTTTAATAAGGGTGTTTCAGCTGGTCTCCCCTCAGAGCACCATCCTTCAGGACAGTCCCGAGGCTCCCACAACATGGGGTCAGATTGGTGTAGACCAAGACCTGATGCCCTGCAGGCACACCCTGCACCCCCAGACCACTCTCTGTGTTCTCCATACACAGTGGTGATACAATGTGCCAGGCATCCCAATACTTTTGGTATGAACACAGCTGAAGAAAAGAGGAGACCCTTCATCTCACTGTAACCAGGACAATAGTTTCTCCTCCTGAACCTGAACATAAGATCATGGAAGATTTTATTTCAAAATATAAGTTCTGCATTTGTTTTCTACTGTAATTCTAGGGTATAGTAGAATGCTCATCACCAGACTACCCTCAAAACCTCTTACCCTACATGTACTCATTTTATGCTCCCTGCATTAGTAGCCATGTTTATATAAACCGTATTCAAATAAGGCCATATTGCATGAAACTGCAAATGTATATAAAGAGACACTGAGTAAAGCACTCAGAACTGAGATGGCATATGGCTTTTGAGTCTTTTATTGAATCCCTTACTCCACTAAGACTGCTTGGTGAGAGATAAGCTTAGGTATTCAGGATTTCAGTGGTGCTCTAGGTTTCCAAAGGCATTTTCTTCCCTTGCTTCATTTCTCAGAAACCTTGCAAGATATCTCAAACAGCACCCAAACAGCAACCAGCTGGCATTCATTAAGTGCTTGGTGAATGCCTCGTCCTGAATTATATACAAAGCAGTTTAATAGTTTTGGAGTGGAGTCTTTTGGGTTTTCCATGTATAGTGTCATATCATCTGCAAAGAGTGATAGTTTGACTTCTTCTTTGCTGATTTGGATGCCTTTAATTTCTTTTTGTTGTCTGATTGCTGAGGCTAGGACTTCTAGTACTATGTTGAATAGCAGTGGTGATAATGGACATCCCTGCCATGTTCCTGATCTTAACGGAAAAGCTTTCAGTTTTTCTCCATTGAGAATGATATTTGTGGTGGGTTTTTCATAGATGGCTTTGATAATATTGAGGTATGTGCCCTCTATCCCTACACTTTGAAGAGTTTTGATCAGGAGGGGATGCTGTACTTTGTCAAATGCTTTTTCAGCATCTATTGAGAGTATCATGTGGTTCTTGTTCTTTCTTTTATTAATGTGTTGTATCATATTGATTGATTTGCGGATGTTGAACCAACCTTGCAGCCCTGGAATAAATCCCACTTGGTCGTGGTGAATAATCCTTTTAATGTACTGTTTAGAAAGATCTGTCCCCTGTTACCAGATTGGAAATCCCAAATAAGAAACCATGGACTTTAAGTCCTGAGAAAAATCAGTCAAGACAAAGAAAAAGCTCTCTGACGGAATATTGAAAGGTGTTTTTTGTTTGTTTTATTTTCAATCAATGCCCTGGTGTTTCCTTAACTGAGGGGACATGCTGACTAGATCATAAATAAGAAAGATAAATGCTGCATCCATAGCTATATTTCCCAATTCCTCCACACTGGTCAGACCCTTCTCCATGCTATGACCTCTCAACTCAGGGGACATTTCGGTGTATGATGAGAAGACACAGATTGATTCCATACTTTGGCACTGGAAGATTCCACTGGTAGTTTGCTCTTCAGCCTCCTCTTTTGGACTTCTGGCATCAAGGAACACTTGGCCTATGATGACATCCATCAGGTAGATGCTCAAATTCCACTGAATCTGTGTATCCACCAAGGGGAAGGAGAAGGTACACTATCAAAAGAAAGAGACTGCCAATTTATTTAATACACAAAGAGATGCAGTCACTGATCAGAGTGTTTCTTAGTCCTGGAGTGTCTATGACTCCAGACTCTCACTACTGAGGGGAAAGCACAGAATACTCCTCAGATTCTGGACTCTGTAGAGTCCGTTTGGTGATGGCTACATTCTCCATCCCCAGGACAAGATGTAATATAGCATTGTGAATCTCCAAGGCAAAGCAGTGGGTTGTGAGAGAGGAGGTTGAAAAAGATTTTCTTTGGGACCACTTAACAGATATACTCTTCTCAAATCAAGGAGCACTTGCTAAAATGAAATTGCTTAGGGATGGTTGGAATAGAAAAATGAGAGCACAGTTTTGGCAAAACAGTTATATATATAGCAAATATAACAGTTTTGGCAAAGCAATTACATATAATATAATGCATTATATTATTTTATTTTATTATATATATTATAAGCCTGGAATCAAGAAATGCCGAATTCTATACCTTGCCCTGATTAAAACAAGGCTTGTTCCACTGCTCTGCAGGGCAAATTTGAGACAATGAAACTCAGAGCTCTGTGGAGGGTAGCTGTGCCCGAGCTCTGAAAGCCAGAGTGAAATCATGCAGTGTTGGCCACACAGAAATCTATACCCAGGATTCATGGCATCTGCACTCACTGCTTTGAGCCAAGTAAGTCTTACCTTTTTACTCAAGATTTTTCTTTTTTTCAAAAAAAAATTTCATAATAAAAACTTTATTTTAGATTTTAGGTTCACAGTAAAATTGAGAGAAAAGTATGGAGAGTTCCCTTATGTCCACTGGCCCACACACATACATAGCTTTCCTTATTATCAACATCTCTCCCAGACTGATGCATTTGATACAGTTGATCAATCTACATTGACATGATAGTTCCTCATAGTTCATTGTTTGTCTGAAAGTTCACTTGGTTTGGAAAAATGTATAGTGACATGGATGCATCATTAGAGTATCATACAGAGTATTTTCATTATGCTAAATAAATACACTCTGTGCTCATGGCTCAACACCTGGAAACCTCTGATATTTTTATTGTCTCCATTGTCTTGCTTTTCTAGAATATCATATAGTTGGCATCATACAATCAAGTGTGGTTTTCAATGCATCAATTTTGCACTCATATAAATATTTATGATATGCATTTTAATTTCTTAGGTGTTAATTCTATAAGTGTAAATGACTTGGATAGTGCAAAAGGATCCTCTACACAGGTCCTCAGGCTTGTGCTTGCTGACAATGTGGCCTTTTGCTCAGATATCCTTTAAATTTTTCTGCATCTAAGTGCAAATGCTCACAGGAACAAGACAAGTAGCCTAAAGGTAGCCTAAAGCAGTCATATGGACTATATATGAGAAATCAGAGAAAACAAGTAGGACAGGCTCTCACATTCACAAGGAAATGTCCTCTCTTCCATTTTTCTGGCCCTAGGTATTCTTGGTCCAGCTTTCACTGAACATCTCTTATTTTCATGCTATTTTTTACTGTGGTAAAATACACATAACATAAAATTTTATATTTTGACCATTTTTCAGTGTATAGTTAAACAACATTAAGTACATTCACCTTGTTCTGAAAACATCACCACCCTCCATCTCCAGAAGTTTTTCATCTTCCCAACTGAATCTCTATCCCCATTAAGCACTAACCCCAGTTCCTTCCTTTCCCACCCCTTAACAGCCACTATTCTATTTTGTGTGTCTGTGAATCTGACTACTTTAAGTTCACTCCAGCACTTCTGAAACAGTCAGAGAGACAGATAATTATTTTTTCTATCTTATAAGAAACAGGAGGAGGAGGGGCAGTGGAAGAGAAGGGCATTGGGGAGAAAAACATAACCATATAAGTTAATGGCAAATGGTAAACTGGCATTCAGCACCATGTTGCATAGTCCAAGAAGTGGTAGGAAATATGGGGTAGCCCTATTTACAAACTGGGTGACCTAGTTTGGCTGGGATCCTGGCATTTCCCAGGACACAGAATTTTTAGTGCTAAAAGTGGGGCAATCATGGGAAAGCTAGCATGGCTGGTTACCCTAAATTCCACACAATAGGGAGAGAGAAAATTACCCAAAGGACCCCCTACTTTTATCCAGGTGATTGTTTCCACATGGAAATATAGAACTAGTCATTGCCAAAGTTCTAATTTTTTAAGGGAAGCCAGGCCTGTGGGTTTTTATAAGATTTTATGGGAAATGTTCCTTTTTTTCTATGTAATTAGATACAAAAAGAAACTGTACTACTGTGGAGGCTAGGCAGCCCAGTCCTGGCCACATTTCTGCACACCCTCAGCCTTCTACAGCTTCTGTATGAGGCATGTGAAAAAAAACACAGGTACATAAATCTCACTTTAATTCTGGGGTAATTAGCTGCCTGAACTTACTGTAAGCCAGGTTTGTATTTGTGGTATGCTCACATTAATTCCACAACAAAAAATGATGTACAGATAACCTTCTGATAGTCATGACACTAGAATCCACTCAGTTGGCATTTATCCCAACAGCTAAGTCACTGGGAACTCTCTCTCTGTATAACAAAGTGCACACAATAAGTTCAAAGGTCCCAATTACATTCCTCATCATCATCAAAAGGAACTAGTTGTGGGTTCTGAGAATGACTTCTGATCAGTGCCAGATATTCCTCCTCTCTGCAGCCCTAGGCTTTCCATCAGTCCTCACAGATTTGTTTCCCTCACCGGTTTTCTGCTGAGCATCCTTCATTCACTTCTTGGGTCAAGCTCATCTTTACTCTCTTACCTGGAGCTTTCAGTGTGTTTGAATCTGGCACTGCAGATTCCTGCCCAGCTTACCTCCTTTGGCAATAGGAGGACAGTTGAAGCCTACTCCTCTGTGCTGTAAGACATTTCAGATGTGTCTAAGTTGAGTATATTTTCCCTTCTAAGCATGGATGAAGGAAGAGGATTTTCATAACCTGTACACACCTGGATGGCTGTTGTCTTCAGGTTTCCTGTTTTGATTTCTGCTGCTCACTGTCCTGTGTGCCTCCTTTGCACATGGCTGACTCATCATGACACTTGCTCTGCTAGCTTGTCTTACCTCCCTATCTAGAGTAGGTCACTGTGAGTCCAATCCAAGAGCTCTTCTGTATACCTGAAAATACCTAGATACCTCTCTTTCTCTTTTTCCTACTGCATGTGTTATGACTTAAAGACACACAACTCCCCTAGTGCCTGATGACTTGCTATAAAATGCAAAAATATATAATTTATAACCTTACATGATATAATTAATTTAAAAATGATATGTGTGTAGAAACTTATTCTTATACAAATAGGATCTTATTGTTAACCTCAAATCTTATTGTTAACCTCAAAGTTATGTGCAGTTATTAAATTTCTGACTCCACAATGTCACCATGTTTAAGGCAGTACCATGTGTAAACATATTGCAGATGTTCCTGTTTGTAATGCTCTGATCTACCTCTTAACTAAAAATAATCCAAGCAAGTCTATTTAATTTGAAAACAAACCCAATTTCAGCCCACTTCATGGAAATTGGACCTGGAATATTAAATCTTTCACCTATGAGTTTTGTTATCTAAATGTGTTCCACTTTTTGTCTTAGTTACATTCTGTGGTAACCTCAAAGATTGGTTATTCCAGCTCTTCAGAAATTTGGAAGGTGCTGTCCCTGCCTGGGAATATTACCAGCAATAAAATACTCCTTCATTTTAAATTTTTCTTTAATCAACATGTTATTCTTTAGAACTCTGTAGAGGTATTGCCTGACTCCACAGGCTTGACTGAGTCATATGATCTCTGAAGTTTCCAGCAGGATAACAGAGGATAGCAATTAACATAGGGATATGATTGACTTTGCTTGTCAAGAATCTCCCCATGACGAAGGTCAGACATGGACAGAGTGTTGGCATTAGAAAAGTGCTATGACTCAAGTCTAAAGGGGCAGGAAAGGCAGCAGAACCTGGAGAGAAGACCACTTTGGAGCTCAGTCTTTTTTGGGGTCTTGCTAAATGAAGGTAAGAATAATTAGATGTCCAACAACCTGAACATCTCATTTGACTCTCCTGGAGCAACCACCATTTCCTGAAATTCTGTCCCTGCTTCACTTGGGCACTTCTGCCTTTCTGGCTTCTCCTCATCTGCACAGACTTCTCTATCCCTGACCACAATTTACATAAAATTAATCCTCAGCTTCCAACAGCAAAAGACATATTTTAACTCTAATTTGTCAGGCTTCTCTTTGGCATATGTAACAATTGTTGTAACACTAAAAACCCCTCCTTTTTTTTCAACTTTGCTGACCCTAAGCTCTTAAATTCTCCACTTGTCCTTCCAACTACTTGCACAAGAGTAACTTTCCTTCTGCCATGCAATGGATGAAAGCATATCCAGTCTAGCCCTTGATATTTTTTTCTATTTTTCTTGGTCTTACATTCATATCCATGGTTTGTTGCCACTTATGTGGTAAGAGCTACCAATCTATACTCTAAAATCACAAAACCATTCTGCCTCCTCTTCCTCAAATGTATTTTTGTGCTCTCTCTCTCTCTCTCTCTCTCTCTCTGTGTTTTAAATCTCCATTAGGGTTTGCCTTACTCTGTCCCTAAGACATCATATGGTTTCACTTACTTGTGGAACATAAGTAATAATATGGAAGACATTAGGAGAAGGACAGGAAAAGTGAATTGGGGGGAATTGGAGGGGAAGACAAAACATGAGAGATTATGCACTCTGAGAAACAAACGGAAGGTTTTAGAGGGGAGGGGGTTCGGGGATGGGTGAGCCTGGTGGTGGGTATTAAGGAGGGTATGTATTGCATGGAGGACTGGGTGTTGTACATAAACAATGAATCTTGGAAAATTACATAAAAGCTAATGATGTATTTTATGGTGACTAACATAACACAATAATTTAAAAGAAAGAAGAAAACCCAAAATATAAAATCTCAATAAATTATTTGTTTGTGTGTGTTGCTTGCATTGTATTTTATTTTATTTCTTTTCAGCGTAACAGAATTCATAGTTTTTGCACCACACCCAGTGCTCCATACAATGCGTGCCCTCCATAATACCCACCACCTGGCTCCCCCAACCTCCCACCCCCGCCCCTTCAAAACCCTCAGGTTGTTTTTCAGAGTCCATAGTCTCTCATGGTTCATAAAATCTCAGTAAATTATTTAATTAATTAATTTTAAAAAAGACTTGGAAACCTGAAGATTTCTCACTTCCAGCTTCTCACATCTAATCAACTGCAGAATACTTTCATTTCCACATCTGCAATGTCCCATGTCACTGCTTCCTTCTTTCCATATCAATTATCCTTGCCCTAGTGTGAGTTCTTATGAAATTAACCTAGATGGAGGCAAGAGTCACTTGTCTTCTAAACTAATTCCTTCTACTTGCAGTCTCATCAAACACAACTATTAGCAAGATAGGAGGATGCAGATTGGTATCGGATTACTGTTGGACATCAGATTCCCTGTACATGGCTTGAGTTGAGCCAGATGACTCTAAACTTCTTCCACCACTAATGAAAGTCAAACTGCTAAGCTTCAAATAAAAAGGTTCCACCATTTGAGTTCTATTTAGTTTTCCAGGCTAATCTCATATGAAACCTCTTCAACTCTTCCCCACATTCCTACCACTAATCCCAGCCTCAGTCCTCTGAAGCCTTCCTATAATATCTCATTGTGGATTGCCAAATAAGATAAAGAACTTGAATTGGTGATAAAAAAGGACTAATCTTTTTTTTTTAAATTTTTATTTTATTCTTTCAGTGTTCCAAATTCATTGTTTATGCACCACACCCACTGCTCCATGCAATATGTGCACTCCTTAATACCCACCACCAGGCTCAGCCTCCCCCCACCCCACTCCCTGCCAAAACCCTCAGTTTGTTTCTCATAGTCCACAGTCTCTCATGCTTTGTCTCCCCCTCCAAGTCCCCCCAATTCAGTTTTCCTTTCCTTCTCCTAATGTCCTCCGTGTTATTCCTTATGTTCTACAAGTAAGTGAAACCATATGATAATTGATTTTCTCTGCTTTACTTATTTCACCCAACATAATCTCCTCCAGTCCCGTTCATGTTGATACAAAAGTTGGGTATTCATCCTTTTTGATGGAGGGATAATACTCCATTGTATATATGGACCATATCTTCTTTATCCATTCATCTTGGATGGATGAAGGGTATTTTGGGTCTTTACACAGTTTGGTGACTGTGGCCATTGCTGTTATGTGCATTGCGGTACAGATGGCTCTTCTTTTCACTGCCTCTGTATCTTTGGAGTAAATTCCCAATAGTACAATTGCAGAGTCATAGGGAAGCTCTATTTTTAATTTCTTAAGGAATCTCCTCACTGTTTTCCAAAGTGGCTGTACCAACTTGCATTCCCTCCAACAGTGTTCTTTCTCCACATCCTCTCCAAAACTTGTTTACTATCTTATTAATTTTGGCCATTCTAACCTGCATAAGGTGGTATCTCAATGTGGTTTTGATTTTAATCACCCTGATGGCCAACGATGATGAACATTTTTTTGATGTGTCCATTAGCCATTTGTCTGTCTTCCTTGGAGAAGTGTCTGTTCATGTCTTCTGCCCATTTTTTGACATGATTATCTGTTTTTTGAGTGTTGAGTTTGAGGAGCTGTTTATGGATCTTGGATATCAGCCCTTTGTCTGGAGTGTCATTTGCCAATATCTTCTCCAATTCCATGGGTTTCCTCTTTGTAATGTTGACTGTTTCCTTTGTTGTGCAGAAGTTTTGATGCTGATGAAGTCCCAAAACCTTATTTTTGCTTTTGTTTCCTTTGGCTTTGGAGACATTTTTTTTTTAATTTCTTTTCAGTATAACAGTATTCATTGTTTTTGCACCACACCCAGTGCTCCATGCAATACATGCCCTCCTTAATACCCACCACTTGGATCCCCCAACCTCCCACCCCCCGCCGCTCCAAAACCCCTCAGGTTGTTTTTCAGAGTCCATAGTCTCTCATGGTTCACCTCCCCTTCAGGGCATCTTGGATCTTTCCACAGTTTGGTGATTATGGCCATTGCTGGTGTGAACATTGGGGTACAGATAGTAGCCTTTGTTTTCACATCTGTGTCTTTGGGGTAAATGCCTAGTAGTGTAATTGCAGGGTCATAGGGTAGCTCTATTTTAAATTTTTAATTTCTTAAGGAATCTCCACACTGTTTTCCAAAGTGGCTGCACCAACTTGCATTCTCACCAACCGCATAAGAGTGTTCCCCTTTCTCCCTGACCTTGAATATCAGCCCTTTGTCTGTACTGTCATTTGATAATATCTTCTCCCTTTCCATGGGTTGCCCATTTGTTTTGTTGACTGTTTCCTTTGTTGTGCAGCAAATTTTGATCTTGATGACATCCCAGAAGTTCATTTTCACTTTTGTTTTCTTTGCCTTTAGAGACATGTCTTAAAAGAAGTTGCTGTGGCCAATGTCAAAGAGGTTACTGCCTATGTTCTCTTCTAGTATTTTGATAGATTCCTACCTCATGTTGAGGTCTTTTATCCATTTCGAGTTTATCTTTGTGTATGGTGTAAGAGAATGTTTGAGTTTCATTCTTCTACATATAACTGTCCAATTTTCCCAGCACCATTTATTGAAGAGACTGTCTTTTTTCCATTGTATATTTTTTCCTGTTTTGTCTAAGATTATTTGACCATACAGTTGATGCTCCTTATCTGGGCTCTCTACTCTGTTCCCCTGGTCTATGTGTCTGTTTTTATGCCTCTACCATACTGTCTTGGTGATCACAGCTTTGTAGTAAAGCTTGAAATCAGGCAATCTGATGCTCCCAGTTTTGTTTTTCTTTTTTCAACCTTTTCTTAGCAATTTCATTTTTTTCTGGTCCTATACAATTTTTAGCATTGTTTGTTCCAGCAGATTGAAAAATGCATGTGGAATTTTGTTTGGGATAGCAATGAAACTATAGATTGCTCTGGGAAGTATAGACATTTTAACAATGTTTGTTCTTCCAATCCATGAGCATGGAATGTTTTCCCATCTCTTTTTGTCTTCTTCATTTTCTTTCATGAGTGTTCTGTAGTTCCTCGAGTACAGATCCTTTAACTCTTTGGTTAGGTTTATTCCCAGGTATCTTATGGTTCTTGGTGCTATAGTAAGTGGAATTGATGCTCTGATTTCCCTTTCTATATTTTCATTGTTAATGTATAAGAAGGGAATTGATTTATGTGCATTGATTTTGTATCCTGCCACATTACTGAATTGCTGTATGAGTTATAGTAGTTTGGAGGTGGAGTCTTTTGGGTTTTCCATATAAAATATCACATCATCTGTGAAGAGAAAGAGTTTCACTTCTTCTATGCCAATTTGAATACATTATTTCTTTTTGTTTTCTGATTTTTGTTGCTAGGACTTCTAGTACTATGTTGAAAAACAGTGGCAATAATGGGCATCCTTTTAGTGTTCCTGATCTCAAAGGGAAGGCTGTCAACTTTTCCCCATTGAGAATGATATTTGCTGTGGGTTTTTCATCGATAAATTTATGAAGTTGATAAATGTTCACTCTATCTCTGTACTTCAAACAGTTTTAATCAGGAATGGATGCTGTATTTTGTGAAATACTTTTTCTGAATCAATTGAGAGGACCATGTGGTTCTTCTCTCTTCTCTTATTGAATCGTTCTGTCACATTGATTGACTTGTGAATGTTGAACCACGCTTGCATCCCAGGGATAAATCCTACCTGGTTCTGGTGGATAATCTTTTTAATGTACTGTTGGATCCTATTAGTTAGGATCTTGTTGAGAAACTTAGCATCCATATTCATCAGGGATATTGGTCTGAAATTACCTTTTTGATGGGGTCTTTTCCTTGTTTTGGGATTAGGGTAATGCTGGCTTCCTAGAAAGATTCTGGAAGTTTTCTTTCTTTTTTTTTTTTTTTTTAAATTTTTGAAACAGGTTCAGGAGACTAGGTGTTATTTCTTCTTTGAATGTTTGGTAGAATTCCCCAGGGAATCCATCAGGTCCAGGGTTCTTGTTTTTTTTCGGGGGTTTTTGATCACTGCTTCATTCTCATTATTAGACACTGGTCTATTCAGGTTGTCAATTTCTTCCTGGTTCAGTTTTGGAAGTTTATAGGTTTCCAGGAATGCATCCTTTTCTTCTAGGTTGCTTAACTTATTGAGATATAGCTGTTTATAATTATTTCTGATGACTGTTACTATTTCCTTGGTGTTATTCTTGATTTCTCCCCTTTCATTCATAATTCTATTAATTTGGGTCCTCTCTCTTTCCTGTTGGATTTTAGTTTGGCCAGTGTTTTATTGATCTTATTGAGTTTTCAAAGAATCAGCTTCTGGGTTTGTCCATGTGTTCTATTGTATCTCTGGTTTCTAACCCACTGATCTCTGCTCTAATCTTGATTATCTCCCTTCATGTGTGTGGGGCTGGCTTAATTCATTGTTGATTTTCTGGTTCATTAAGTTGTGAAGCGAGCTAGTATATTCTGGAATTTTCAGTGTTTTTTTTTTGTTTGTTTGTTTGTTTGTTTGTTCTTGTTTTGGTTTGGTTTGGTTTTTTTGAATGGGGCTTGGATGGCTATCTATATCCCCCTTAGGACCGCCTTTGTTGTATCCCATAGGTTTTGGACCAATGTGTCTTTATTCTCATCGGTTTCCATGAATTGTTTAAGATCCTCTTTGATTTCCTGCTTGATCCAAACATTCTTGAGCAGTGTGGTCTTTAGTTTCCAAGTGTTTGAATTCTTTCCAAACTTTTTCTTGTGGTTGAATTCCAGTTTCAAAACACTGTGGTTTGAGAATATGCAGTGACTAATCTCAGTCTTTTGGTATTGGTTGAGCCCTAAATTGTGACCCAGTATTTGGCCTATTCTGGAGAAAGTTCCATGTGTGCTCGAGAAGAATGAGTATTGTGTTGTTTAAGGGTGGAATGTTCTGTATATATCTATGAGGTCCACCTGTTCCAATGTGTCATTCAATGCTCTAGTTTCTTTATTGATTTTATGCTTGGATGACCAGTCTATTTTTGAGAGTGATGTGTTAAGGTCCTCTACTATTAATGCATTCATATCAATATGACTCTTTATTTTGATTAACAGTTGTCTAATGTAGTTGGCTGCTCCCGTATTGGTGGCATACATATTTACAATTGTTAGAGTTTCTTGGTGGATAGACCTTTTTAGAATGATGTAGTGTCCTTCTTTATCTCTAACTACAGTCTTCAGTTTCAAATCTAATTTATGTGATATTAGAATCACTACCCCAGCTTTCTTTTGAGGCCCATTGGCATGAAAGATGCTTCTCCATCCCTTCACTTTTAGTCTGGATGTAACTTTAGGTTCCAAATGTGTCTCTTGTAGGGAGCATATGGATGGGTCCTGTCATTTTATCCAATCTGCAACCCTGTGCCATTTTGTCAAAACATTTAGAACATTCATGTTGAAAATGATTATTGAAAGATAAGCTTTTATTGACATCATATTGCCTGTGAAGTCCTTGTTTCTCTAGATTGTCTCTGTAAAGTTGTATGTCACTCTTGGATTCTTTCATCTTTTATAGAACCCCCTCTTAATATTTCTTGTAGTGCTGCCTTGGTGGTCACATACTCCTTTAAACTTTGCTGGGTTTGGAAACTCTTCATCTCTCCATCCATTTTGAATGTCCCATTTAGTGTCCTGAACATATTACCAGCCCTTTTTGACTTTCCAGGTTTCTGTGGACAGGTTTGATGTTATTCTGATGGTCCTTCCTCTGTATGTAAGGAATGTCTTCTCCCAAGTTGACCTTAAGACCTCTTAAATTATGATTTGTGAATTTCACAATTAAGTGTCTGGATGTATTTCCAGACTCATTGATCTTGGGGGATATCCTTTCTGCCTCTCAGACATAAACCCTTGTTCCATTCCCCAGATTAGGGAAATTTTATTCCTGAATTTGTTCAACTATATCTTCTAGTCTTCTCTCTTTCTCCAATAATTCTGATGTTAGAATGTTTCATGGTATGCTTTATATTCTAATTTTGTATTCATGGCTACTAAGTTGTTTGTTCCAGGCCTCCTCCTGGTCCTTCTGTATCAGTTTGTCCTTTATATGACTAATCCTATCTTCTGCCTAGGTTCCCCTAGCTGTTAGAGTATTTAGATTAGATTGGATCTCATTGATAGCATTTTTAACTTCTGCCAGATCACTCTTACTTCTTCTGTGAGATTTTCTGTCATCACTAATGGTTTTCTCCAACCTAGCCATGCCCAGATAATTGTTATCCTGAATTCCCTTCCCAACATACTTTTTATATCCATATCCAATAGTTCTGTGGCAGAGGGCACAGTCTCTGAATTTTTCCTCTGATGGTTGTTCCTTCTAGTCATTTTGGTGAGAGGTATTTGAGGAGTTTTATAGCTGAACATATCAACAGCAATTCAGGCAAGGTGCACCCTGGAAAGTTTCAGAGCAATCAGAAGTCACACCAAAAGGAATGAAAAAAGAAAAAGAGGGAGAGAGAAAGAGAGAGAGAAAAAAAAGAGAAAACCCAGCAAAAATGAGCCCCAAAAGTAAGATTTATAAGGTACATAAACATGAAGGAATAAAAAATAAAGACCAACAAAAGTAAATGACATGAAAAAAAGAAGAGCCCAACCAAAATGAACCCCAGGAATAAGATTTATATACTACCAGAACAACAACAACAACAAAAATACACATAAATGCTAACAGAAGAATAAGATGGATGGATGGTTATAAATCCTCTATGTGGGTGAGGAAGGTTATTTTGGTTCTTCCTTCATGTATCTTATTATCTTTGTTAAAGGACTTAACTTTTCAGAGATACAGGGAGATCAAAACTGGTTTATATATAAAACTGGTGTGTGTGTGTGTGTGTATATATATATATATATATATATATATATATATATATATATATAATAGGGAAAAAGGATTTCCTTGAAATTTATATCTATATGTACATTAAGAAAAAAAAGGGGGGGATCCTGGGTGGCTCAGTCATTAAGTGGCAGTCTTTGGCTCAGGTCATGATCTCAGAGTCCTGGGATCAAGCCCCACATCAGGCTCCCTGCTTGGCAGGAAGCCTACTTCTCCTTCTCCCACTCCCCCTGCTCCCCCCCCCCCACTGTATCTCTCTCGGCCAAATAAATAAATAAAATATTTTTAAAAAGAAAAAGGAAAAGAGACACAGGTATATGCATGAAAAAAGTTGAAGTTAAAAAGTTATGGAATATGAAAAAAAAGTTATGAATATGTCGTATTAAACCTCTAGTTATAATGGAAAGTAGGTTAAAAAAATTAAAAGAACAAGAATCATGAGAACAAATAAAAAAAAAGAAAGAAAGAAAAGTTGTATGTATGAAGTATACAGGTTTGGGGGAAGTATTGGGAACTTAATATATTGTTTTCTCTGATGTTGGGGTTTTACAGTTTTATGAGGACCCTGTGGTATTCTTGTTCTTTTGGCTTGTCTTCTGGGGAAGGGGTCTGGCGTGTTGTTTTCCTGTCAGTCTTGCTTGAGTTGAGTCAACCTATATGCTGTCAAGGGACTGGGCTTTGTGGAAACAGGTTTTTCAGGCTTTTGTTCTCTGGAGGTTTTTTCTTTGGTTGTTTTTTGTGGCTTTTCAGGGGGTTAGAGAAAAGAAAGAATCTGTCTGCACCCAGACCTCCACCTCAGAGAGAAGCCTCAGACTATTCCCCTCTAGGTGGTCCAGAACACACAGATTCCCCCACTACAAACTCCACTGAACAGCACAACCTCCCACAGGCAGTGCACACCCCCAGCCACTGTCCGAGTGGTCGCTGAGGCCCCTGCTTTCTCTGCACCCCTGTGCCATTAAATCTGTGAACAATATTGGTTCAGGGAGCCTGCTTCCAGTGGCTGCCTTTGCCAGGACTTCTGTCTGGAATCCAGGACCATGACGGGTGCACTCAGACCCCATGGTAGCACATGTTACATAAGGCTGCAGGCCGAGTGATCCCCACTGGAGTTCACACCAGGCTCTTGGGCATGGGTGGGAGTGCACCCAGCTTGAGTAGTGGTGCAAGGATCTGAAAGCTGCAGGCTCAGGGACCATGGACTGGGGTTCCCGCCAGACTCTGGCACAGGTGGTCGCCTAGAGGTGACCCTCCTGGGGCCATGAGCTTAGGCCTGTACCAGTGACTGTCTGATTCCACCAGTTGCCCCTTAAGATCTTTTGCTTTTTTTGAGTGCTTTTAACCAGACTCCAAGTTAATGCTGGTCCCCAATCACAAGGGTATTGGGGTATTACTTTCCAATGGGTCACTTTTGGTGGCTCCCTTCCCCTTCTGTCAAGCTCTAGTATCAGTCCAAGCATTCCCACTCTGCTTTACCTTTCCACTGATGTCTGCTGCCCCCATAGAGATCCACAAGTGTATAATCTTACCTCTCAGGCTGATTTCATGAGTGTTCAGAGTGTTCTGTTAGATATTTAGCTCACTTTAGGAGATGGGTTTAAAAAGGGTCTCATATTTTTCTCAAAAGATGAATATGTTGTTTGAATATGAGTTTGATATTCATTCAATATGTTGAATGAATATGAGTTTGCAGAGTTTTTATAAATCGATAAAGAACTCAAACTCAACAGACAAAACAGATAATTATGTCAAAAACATGGGCAGAAGACATGAGCAGACACTTCTCCAAGGAAGATAGACAAATGGCTATCAGACTCATGAAAAAATGTTCATCATCACTAGCCATCAGGGAGATTCAAATCAAAATCGTATTGAGATACCAACTTACACCAGTTAGAATGGCCAAAATTAACAAGCCAGTAAATAACATGTGTTGGAGAAGATGTGAAGAAAGGGACTCCCTCTTACACTGTTGGGTGGGAATGCAAGTTGGTGCAGCCACTTTGGAAAACAGTGTGGAGATTCCTTAAGAAATTAAAAGTGGGAGCTTCCCTATAATCCTGCAATTGCACTATTGGGAATTTACCCCAAAGATACAGATGTAGTGAAAAGAAAGGCCATCTGTACCCCAATGTTCATAACAGCAATGGCCACAGTCGCCAAACAGTGGAAAGAACCAAGATGCCTTTTTTTTTAAAGATTTTTATTTATTTATTTATTTGACAGACAGAGATCACAGGTAGGCAGAGAGGCAGGCAGAGAGAGAAGGGGAAGCAGGCTCCCCGCTGAGCAGAGAGTCCAATGCGGGGCTCAATCCCAGGACCCTGAGATCATGACCCGAGCTGAAGGCAGAGGCTTAACCCACTGAGCCACCCAGGCGCCCCCCAAGATGCCTTTCAATGGACAAACGGATAAAGAAGATATGGTCCATATATACAATGGAGTATTATGCCTCCATCAGAAAGGATGAATACCCAACTTTTGTATCAACATGGACAGGACTGGAAGAGATTATGCCTAAATAAGTCAAGCAGAGAGTCAATTATCATATGGCTTCACTTATTTGTGGAAACATAAGGAATAACACAGTGGATGTGGGGAGATGAAGAGGAGAAGTGAGTTGGGGTAAATTGGAGGGGGAGATGAACCATGAGAGACTGTGGACTCTGAAAAACAAACTGAGGGTTTTGGAGGGGGAGTGGAGTGGAGGGTTGGGTGAACCTGGTGGTGGGTATTGTGGAGGGCATGCATTGCATGGAGCACTGGGTGTGATGCATAAACAATGAATACTGGAACATTGAAAAAAAACAAAACTTAAAATAAATTAAAAGAATGAATTTTCTTTTGTGCAAATGTGTCCCATAAAATATTTGGAACATAGCAAAATGTCTTTTTTATGAAATTGTTTATCTAATTGGATATCTTTTATTTTATCTAACAAAAAAGCAGGAACTGTAGATTTTCTCTTCTTAAATAATTTTATTGATATTTAATTTACATGCCAAAAATGCACTCATTTGAAGTGTATAACTGAGTAGTTTTCAGCATATTCACTGAATTATATAATCATCAGCATTGTCTCAGTTTAGAACATTGTATCTAAACAAAAAGAAACCTTGTAAACTATTCATCGTCACTCCATCCCATCCCCAACGCTAGGTATCCATTCACTAATGTTTTTTTCCATTTCTATGGATTTTACCAATTTTGGATATATCATTTAAATAAAATCATACACTATCTGGTCTTTCATGACTGACTTCTTTTATTAGAACAATGTTTTCAAACTTCATCCATATTGTATCATGTGTTAGTACTTCGTTTCTTTCCATAGCAAAATAATATCCTATTATATCAATATACCATAGTTTATTCATAATCTGATGGACATTTGAGTTGTTTATGTATTTTGGCTGTAATGAAAAATGTTGATATTAAAATTTGGATACCCATTTTTGTGTGGGCATACATTTTCATTTCTTTTGAGCATATAACTAGAAATATGGTAACTTTGAAATTTTTATTTTTTTTATTTAATTCCAACATAATTGGCATACAGTGCTCTATTAGTTTCAGATATGCAATATAGTCATTCAACAATTACATATATTACTCAGTGCTCATCAAGATACCTGTACTCTTAATTCCCTTCACCTATTTCACCCATCTCCCATCCACCTCCCCTTTGGCAACCATCAGTTTGTTCTCTATAATTTAGCTTGTTTTTTTAGTTTATCTCTCTTTTTTCCTTTTGTTCACTTATTTTGTTTCTTAAATTCTACATATGAGTGAAATAATAATGAATGAAGACAAATAAGTATTTGTCTTTCTCTGATGACTTATTTTGCTTAGTATTATGTTCCCTAGCTCCATTCATGCTGTTCCAAATCGCAAGATTTCATTCCCTTTTATGGCTGACTAATATTCTATCACACACACACACACACACACACACACACACACACACACACACACAATACATGTCATTCATCAATTTTATTTTTCCAGAGGAAAATTAACATTTTATTGCAAATTTCTTTCTTAACAACTGAGACATTATACCTGGAAAAAGAACTGCATGGAAAATATGCAACAACAAAACCAAGGAATTTCAACAATCCTCAGATGACCCCAACCAATCTGACTTTGTTTTCTTCCTCCTCCTCCTCCTCATCTTCCTCTCCCTCCCCTTCTCCCTCTTTTTCTTCTCCCTTATCTTAGACTCCTGGGATGGTTATTGAAAAGGTTTAGAAAATAAATCTCCTTGAATTAAAATGTTTGCAAACTCAACAGCCAACCTGCCAACCTGCCCAGGGAATTTGGCAGACCTCTGTGGGTAAGTGTGGTTAGTTTTCTCAGGTGTTACTTGCAAATACCAGCAGAGAAAGAAAGCTAACTCCTCCCCTAAGTTGGGGTCTCACATCTTGCCCTGTGACAGCATTTCCCAAGTATGTTTTTTAATTAATTAAATAATTTAAAAAGTTATTTTCAGTATACCAGAATTCATTGTTTATGTACCACACCCAGTGTTCCATGGAATATGTGCCCTCCACAATACCCACCACCAGGCTCACCCAACCCCCCACCCCTTCAAAACCCTCAGATCGTTTTTCAGAGTCCATAGTCTCTCATGGTTTGTCTCCCCCTCCAAATTCCCCCAACTCACTTCTCCTCTTCATCTCCCCACATCCACTGTGTTATTCCTTATGTTCCACAAATAAGTGAAGCCATATGATAATTGACTCTCTGCTTGACTTATTTCATTCAACATAATCTCTTCCAGTCCCGTCCATGTTGATACAAAAGTTGGGTATTCATCCTTTCTGATGGAGGCATAATACTCCATTGTATATATGGATCATATCTTCCTTACTCCGTCTGTCCATTGAAGGGCATCTTGGTTCTTTCCACACTTTGGCGACAGTGGCCACTGCTGGTATGAACATTGATGTAGAGATAGCCTTTCTTTTCACTACATCTGTATCTTTGGGGTAAATACCCAGTAGTGCAATTGCAGGATCACAGGGAAGCTCTATTTTTAATTTCTTAAGAAATATCCACACTGTTTTCCAAAGTGGCTGCACCAACTTGCATTCTCACCAACAGTGTAAGAGGGTTCCCCTTTCTCCACATCCTCTCCAACACACGTTGTTTCTGTCTTGTTAATTTTGGCCATTCTAACTGGTGCAAGGTGGTATCTCAATGTGGTTTTGATTTTAATTTCCCTGATGGCTACTGATGATGAACATTTTTTCATGTGTCTGATAGCCATTTGTCTATCTTCCTTGGAGAAGTGTCTGTTCATGTTTTCTCCCCATTTTTTTGACGTGATTATCTGTTTTGTGTGTGAGTTTGAGAAGTTCATTATAGACCCTGGATATCAGCCTTTTGTCTGTACTGACATTCGCAAATACCTTCTCCCATTCCGTGGGTTGCCTCTTTGTTTTGTTGACTGTCTCCTTTGCTGTGCAGAAGCTTTTGATCTTGATGAAGTCCCAAAAGTTAATTTTTGCTTTTGTTTCCTTTGCCTTTGGTGACATATCTTGAAAGAAGTTGCTGTGGCTGATATCGAAGAGGTTACTGCCTATGTTCTCCTCTATGATTCTGATGAATCCCTGCCTCACATTGAGGTCTTTTATTCATCTGGAGATAATCTTTGTGTATGATGTAAGAGAATGATTGAGTTTCATTCTTCTACACATAGCTGTCCAATTTTCACAGCACCTTTTTTTAAGAGACTGTCTTTTATCCACTGGATATTTTTTCCTGCTTTGTTTAAGATTATTTGACCATGGACTTGAGGGTCCATAGGTGGGATCTCTACTTTGTTCCACTGGTCTATATGTCTGTTTTTATGCCAGGACCATGCTGTCTTGGTGATCACAGCTTTGTAATAAAGCTTGAAATCAGGCAACGGATGTGATGCCCCCAGTTTTGTTTTCTTTTTTAACACGTCCTTAGCAATTCAGGGTGTCTTCAGATTCAATACAAATTTTAGGATTTTTTGCTCCAGCTCTTTGAAAATGCTGATGCAATTTTGATCGGAATGGCATCGGAAGTATAGATTGCTCTAGGCTATATAGACATTTTAACAATGCTTACTTTTCTGATCCTTGAGCATGGAACGGTCTTCCATCCTTTTGTGTCTTCTTCAATTTCTTTCATGAGTGTTCTGTAGTTCCTCAAGTACAGATCCTTGACCTCTTTGGTGAGGTTTATTCCAAGGTATGTTATGGTTCTTGGTGCTATAGTAAATGGAATCAATTCTCTAATTACCCTTTCTGTATTTTCATTGTTAGTGTATAAGAAAGCCACTTATTTCTGTACATTGACTTTGTATCCTGCAACATTACTGAATTGCTGTATGAGTTTTAGTAGTTTGGGGGTGGAGTCTTTTGGGTTTTCCATATAAAGTATCATGTCATCTGCGAAGAGAGAGAGTTTGACTTCTTTCTTGCCCATTTGGATACCTTTTATTTCTCTTTGTTGTCTGATTGCTGTTGCTAGGACTTCTAATACTATGTTGAACAAGAGTGGTGAGAGTGGGCATCCTTGTCGTGTTCCTGATCTCAAAGGGAAGGCTGTCATCTTTTTCCATTGAGGATAATAGTTGCTGTGCGTTTTTCATAGAAAAAACTTTTTGAAGTTGAGGAATGTTCCCTCTATCCCTATACTTTGAAGCGTTTTAAATCAGGAATGGATGATGATTTTGTCAAATGCTTTTTCTGTGTCAATTGAGAGGAACATGAGGATCTTCTCTCTTCTCTTATTGATTTATTCTATCACATTGATTGATTTGTGAATGTTGAACCATCCTTGCAACACAGGGATGAATCCCACCTGGTCATTGTGGATAATCTTATTGATGTTCATGTTTTGTTGGATCCTATTCGCTAGGATCTTGTTGAGAATCTTAGCATCCATATTCATCAGGGATAGTGGTCTGAAATTCTCCTTTTTGGTGGGGTCTTTGCCTGGTCTGGGGATCAGAGTAATGCTGGCTCCATAAAGCAAGTCTGGAAGTTTTCCTTCTGCTTCAAGTTTTTGAAACAGCTTAAGGAGAATAGGTGTTATTTCTTCTTTGAACGTTTGGTATAATTCCCCAGGGAATCCATCAGGTTCTGGGCTCTTGTTTTTTGGGAGATTTTTGATCACTGCTTCAATCTCGTTACTACATAATGGTATAGTCAGGTTGTCAATTTCTTCCTGGTTTAGTTTTGGAAGTTTATAGTTTTCCAGGAATGCTTCCAGGTCATCTAGGTTGCTTAACTTATTTGCATATAACTGTTGATAATAATTTCTGATGATTTTTTCTATTTCCTTGGTTTTGTTATGATCTCTCCCTTTTCATTCATAATTTTATTAATTTGGACCTTCTTTCTTTTCTTTTGTATTATTTTGGCTAATGGTTTATCAATTTTATGGAATTGTTCACAAAAACAGCTTCTAGTTTCATTGATGCGTTCTACTGTATCTCTAGTTTTGATCTCATTTTTCTCCACTCTAATCTTAAATATTTCCCTTCTTGTTTGTGGAGTTGGCTTCATTAGTTGTTGATTCTCCAGTTCTTTAACGTGTAGAGACAGCTGGTGTATTCTGGATTTTTCAGATTTTTTGAGGGAAGCTTGGATGACTATGAATTCCCCCTTTTGGACCACCTTTGCTTTATCCCATAGGTTTTGGACTGAAGTGTCTTCATACTCATTGGTTTCCATGAATTGTTTAAGTTCTTCTTTGATTTCTTGGTTGATCCAAACATTCTTCAGCAAGGTGGTCTTTAGCTTCCAGGTGTTTGAGTGCCTTCCAAACTTTTCCTTGTGGTTGAGCTCCAGTTTCCAAACATTGAATTCTGGGGATATGCAGGGAATAATTTCAATCTTTGGTACTGGTTAAGCCCTGATTTGTGACCCAATATGTAGTCTATTCTGGAGAAGGTTCCATGTGCACTTGAGAAGAATGAGTATTCTGCTGTTTTAGGGTGGAATGTTCTGTATATATCTATAAGGTCCATCTGATCCAATGTGTCATTCAATGCTCTTGTTTCTTTACCGATTTTATGCTTGGATGATCTGTATATTACTGAGAGTGGCGTGTTAATATCTGCTACTATTAATGTATTCATATCAATATGACTTTTTATCCTTTTTTTTAAAGATTTTATTCATTTACTTGACAGATAGAGATCACAAGTAGGCAGAGAGAGAGGAGGAAGCAGGCTCTCCATGGAGCAGAGAGCCCAATGCCGAGCTCGATCCCAGGACCCTGGGATCATGACCTGAGCCAAAGGCAGAGGCTTTAACCCACTGAGCCACCCAGGCACACCAATGACTCTTTATCTTGATTAACAGTTTTCTTATGTAATTGGCTGCCCCCATATTGGGTGCAATTATATTTACAATTGTTAGATCTTCTTGGTGGATAGTCCCTTTAAGACTGATGTAGTGTTCTACTGTATCTATGACTACAGTCTTTAGTTTAAGATGTAATTTATCTGATTTGAGAATTGCTACCCCAACCTTCTTTTGAGGCCCACTGGCATGAAAGATGTTTCTCCATCCCTTCACTTTCAGTCTGGTTGTATCCTTAGGTTTAAAATAGGTCTCTTGTAGACAACATATGGATGGATCTTGTCGTTTTATCCAACCTGCAACCCTGTGTCATTTTAGTGGCACATTTAAGCCATTCACGTTGAGAGTGATTATTGAGAGATATGTTTTTATTGACATCGTGTTACCTGTGAAGTCTTTGTTTCTGTAGATTGTCTCCATATATTTCTGTTCAATGATATTCTTGGGGTTTTTCCTCTTTTATAGAAACCCCTTAATATTTTCTTGCAGTGCTGGCTTGGTGGTCACATACTCTTTTAAACCTTTCCAGTTTTGGAAGATCTTTATCTCTCCATCCATTTTGAATGTCAGCATTGCTGGGTACAGTATTCTTGGCTGCATGTTCTTCTCATTTAGTGCCCTGAATGCGTTTTGCCAGCCCTTTCTGGCTTGCCAGGTTTCTGGGGACAGGTCTGACGTTATTCTGATGGGTTCCTCTGTTTTTAAGGAATCTCTTCACCCTAGCTGCTTTCAAGAACTCCTGTCTACAATTATCATTCATCATTTTCACAGTCAGGTGTCTTGAGGTCTTTCTAGATTTTATGATCTTGGGGGGATACCTTTCTGCTTCTAATACATGAATGCTGGTTCCATTCGTGAGATTGAGAAAACTTTCATGGAGAATTTGTTCAGTTATATCCTCTAGTCTTCTTTCTGTCTCCCCCCCCAAGGTATTCCAATAATTCTGATATTGGAATGTTTTATGGTGTCATTTATTTCCCTTAATTCTGTTTTCATGGCTTCTAAGCTGTTTGTTCCAGGCTTCCTCCTGATCCTTTTGCTCTATCTGTTTGTCCTCCAGATCACTAATTCTATCTCCTGCCTCAGTTACGCTAGCTGTTAGAGAATTTAGATTAGATTGGAACTCATTGAGAGAATTGTTAGCATCATCCCTGGTGGTGTTCACTTCTGCCCTAATCAATTCTATTTTGTCATCAAAGGCTTTCTCCAACCTAGCTATGGCCTGGATAATTGTTAGCCTAAATTCCCTTTCTGACATACTGTCCATGTCCATATCCAATAGCTCTAATGGAGAGGGCCCAGTTTCTGAATTTTTCTTCTGTTGGGCATTCCTTCTCCTAGTCATTTTGTGAGAGATGGCTGAATGGATATGTAACTGAATGTATCAACCTTGGTGCAGGCAAGGTGCACTCTGGAATGCTCCTGAGCAATCGAGAGTCCCTACCAAAAAGAAAGAAAAAAGAAAAAAAAAGAGAGAGAGGGACTGGAAAAAAAAAAAAGATAAAATAAAAGAGAAGGCCCAGCCTGAATGGGCCCCAAAGGTAAGATCTATGAGGTTTACAAACAAAAGTAGATGATAAGAGAAAAATAAACAAATAAGTAAATAAAAGAACCTCATCAAAAGGAACCTCAAATATAAGATTTACATACAATCAGAACAAAAACAAATGCACAGAAACACTGACAGAATAAAAAGATGGGAGGGTGGTTATAAATTCTCAGTGTGGGTGAGGAAGGTTATCTTGATTCTTCCTGGATGTATCTTGACATCTTTGTTAAAGGACTCAACTTTCCTGAGTTAAAGGGAAATTAAAACTGGTTTACATATAGAGGTAGCATTGATTGGGGAAAAGGGTTACCTCAAAGACTATCTCTATATGAATATTAAAATAAAATTTAAAGAAATAAAAAAGAAAAAAGAAAAGCAAAAGAAAAACACAGGTATATGTATCAAAAAAGTTCAGGTTAAAAGGTTATTATGGAATTTGATGTACTGAACATCTCACTGTGATGGTAAATAGGTTAAAAACTTAATTTAAAAAATGAAAGTAGGGACGCCTGGGTGGCTCAGTGGGTTAAGCTGCTGCCTTCAGCTCGGGTTGTGATCCCAGTGTCCTGGGATCGAGTCCCACATGGGCTCCCTGCTAGCAGGGAGTCTGCTTCTCTCTCTGCCTCTGCCTGCCTCTTTGCCTGCTTGTGTGCTCTCTCTCTCTCCTTCTCTCTGACAAATAAATAAAATATTTAAAAAAAATGAAAGTAACGAGAATAGTTGGAACGAATTTAAAAGTTGTATCTATGAAGTAGTGGTGGCTGTCCTTTTGTTTTTTTGTTTTGTTTTGTTTTGGGTTTTTTTTGGCTGGCTTTCTGGGGGAAGGGCCTGCCACGTGGTTTTTCAGGGAGTCTTGCTGGAGTTGAGTCCTCCCACCCCCATCAATGGATTGGGCTTTGAGGAAACCATTTTTTCAGACTTCTGTTCTCTGGAGGCTGTTTTTGTTTGTTTGTTTTTTCTCCCCAGGGCGGCTTTTGTCAGTTCTTTGGAGATTTAGAGGAAAGCAAACTCCACCCAGACCTCTGTCTCAGAGAGAAGCCTCAGGCTGTTCCCCTCAGGTGCTCCAGAGCTCATAAATTCCCCCTCTGCCACTGGCAGTGCATGTCCCCAGTCAGGGTCTCTGGGGCACAGGAACTTTTGCTTGTACCCAAAACCACGGTAATACTAGCCATGGCTGTGTGGGCAAGTCCAGACCACTAGGGATGGTCCCAACCAGAGATAACACACTAAGATTTTCATGCCGGCCTGGGGTGGGAGTGTTCAGAATCTCCCAGTCCTAAAGAGCACCAGCTAGTGCCTGCACGGACCTCTATCATGGGAGGGTGTGGAGCACAACTCAGACCCTGGACGCACAGTGTACATGCAGAGTGCAAAAGGCACTCTAGAGAGCGCTGGCTGGCACCCACACCAGAGTCCCTCATGGGCGCTGCCACCCAGATGCTCTCAGACACACCAGCAGCTCAGGGACTTGGCTACTTCGCTGCACTCTCTGGTTCAGCATCAGCTGTGGCCATCCTGGGTCCATGGGCTTAAGTCTCTGTTTCTAACCGCCTAATTCTACCAATTTCTCCTTAAGATCTTTTGCTCTTTTTGAGTGCTTTCAAGCAGACTCCCAAGTTAATGCTGGTCCCCAATCACAGGGTACTCTCATATTGGGGTATTACTTTCCAATGGGTCACTTCTGTTGTCTCCCTCCCCCCTTTTGTTCATCTTCAGATATCAGTCCAATGTTCCCACTCCACTTTACCTGTTCACTGGCTTCTTCTGCCCCTGTAGAGGTCCAGAAGTGTATATTTCTAATCTCAGGCTGATTTCATGGGTGATCAGAGTTCTTTGGTAGATAATCAGCTCACTTTAGGGGACCAGTTGAAACAGCCCTCCTACTCTCCACCATATTTATCCATTCATCTATTGATGGACATTTGGGTGGTTTCATAATTTGGCTATGGTAAATAATGCTATAAATATAGGGGTGCAGGTATCCCTTTGAATTAGTGTTTTTGTATATTTTATATAAATAACCAGAAGTGCAGTTATTGAATTAAGGGTAGTTCTATTTTTCACTTTCTTGAGGAACGTCCATAATGTTTTCCACAGTGGCTGCACCAGTTTGCATTCCCACCAACAGTGTGCAAGGGTTTCTTTTTCTTCACATCTTTGCCAATATTTGCTGTTGCTTGTGTTGTTGAGTTTAGCCATTCTGACAGGTGTGAGGTGATATCTCATTACTTTATATTTAAGAATTTAAAGAACTGCCATTTTTTTTCAAAATAGCTATACCATTTTGCATTCCAGCCAGCAATGTGTGAAAGTTCCAATTTTTCACATCCTTGACAATACTTGTTATCGTATTTCATTTTGATTTTCCTCATCCTAGTGGCTATGATGTGGTATCCCACTGTGATTTTGTTTTATATTTCCCTAATGACAAATGATGCCAAACACCTTTTATTTGTGCTTATGACCATTTGTGTATCTCCTATGGAGAAATATGGATTCAAATCCTGTGCCCATTTTTATTGATTTTAAGTTAGAAAGTTTGAGTATAGCTGATGCACAATGCTACATTAATTTCAGGTGTACAATGTATTGATTTAATAAGTTTATATGTTACATCACACTGACCACAAGTGTAGAGACCATCTATAACCATATAATGGTATCTCTATTCTGTGCTTATTCATTCCATAACAAGAAACCTGTACCTCCCCATCCCCACATACCCATTTTGCCCATCCCTCCCCCACTCTACCTTCTAGGAATCATGTTTGTTCTTTGTATCTACAGGTCTGATTCTGTTTTGTTTGTTTGCTTTTGTTTATTTATTTATTTTTTTAGATTCCACATAAAAGTATTTGTCTTTCTTTGTCTGACTTATTTCACTCAGTATAATACCCTCTAGGACCATCCAGGTTTTTGCAAATGGCAAAATCTCATCCTATTTTATTCCTTTACCTATTTTTGAGTTGTTGTTTTTAAGAGTTCTATATATTCTCAATGCAAGTCTCTTTTCAAATGGTTTGAAATATACTTTCCCATTCTCATTGCTATCTTTTCTTGATTGTTATTAGTTTTGAAGAAGAGAAGCTTTTAGTTTTGAAGAAGGACCTCTTGTCCATTTTTTTCTATTGTGGTTTGTGCTTTGGGTGGTTTATCTAACAAGTTGGTGTCCTAACTTGTTAGATAATGGGAGCAGATAGGGAGCAGATAGGGTGGTGTCTGCTTTCTCCTCTGTAATGCAAATTCCACAGGGAAGCGTGTTTGCCTATGTCCTCCAAATTTAGAAAATCCTCTAACACAGAGATGCTCAATAACTATTTATTGAATAAAGAAATGAATGAATAAATAAAATGTCGGTTTAATGGGGAATTAAATAGAAGTATAATTAGAAGGAACCCCCAATAAAGGGAAATCTCACTTTTTAAGAGAGAGAGTTGAACATGTTTACAGATAGGAATGAGAGGCAGTTGGAAAACATTGAATATAAAGAAGAAATTTGAGTAATAAACTGAGCAAATAGAAAAAGACCCCAAATTGAGAATGACTTGGTAATGGAGGGTCACCACCACAGAAACACAGATGTATGTCATGTAAGAAAGGGGCTCACACCTGTGGGTCTGTATTTGTTTTGTGTTTGTTTGTGCTGAGGGAGGTGATGCAATATGCCCACCTGAGGGTGTGGAGCTTGCAGAGGAGGCAGAGTAGAACCATCACTAAGGATAAATAAGCAATTCCTAGTCCTTGCAGAAAGCCCAGGGGAGGTGAATAATCATCATTTTCTTTCTACCAATCCCCATACTTGGGAGATTGTTTTTCCTATAAGTACTCTGCACCACAGGATACAACAGAAACAGAGAATCTACACTCTGTGCTGAAAGAATACCTCTGTGCACTCAGCTTTCTGCAGTGTGCAGTTGGCACTGGACTCTAAGACATGTGGCCATCCAGCACATTTGTCTGGATCATAGAAGTGTCCCTAGTCTAGCCCTGCCTCAGCATCTTTCTGTGGTATCATCCAGAAATGCACTTGAAAGAGTGTATTTGGCCTCCTTTTCCCTTTATCATCTTGGACTAAAATGTTGTCATTCTCGATGGTGTGTTGCAAAAGCAAGCATTTATTCCTAATGAGTATTCTCCTTTTCACAGTAAGTACTAACACCAAAAATAAACTACTGCCTACATTGAAAGCAAACTGAGTATTTGACAACTGAATTTGAGTGTGGCTGAAGAAATTAGATGAAATTATGTAGAAACATATTGTCCCAACACAATGTTGCTACCCTAAGTGGAGAGCAGCTATTTATAGCTGTTAGGCTGGCTCAGATTATGTTTTGAGAATGGCTACACAGATTGTAGCAGAATGTGTGTCCGACTCCAGGCAAGGGGACATGAATTACTTGTCACATACAAAAAAAAAATCATCTCACTTGTATTCCAAGAAAAATGGCATTTTGAAGTAAAATATTCCTATAAGAAGCATGGGTTTTTCTCTTCACTGAAGAGAAAACAAAAGTGAAAAAAAATACAGTTGAAATCTCTTAGTTTCTGTTATTTTAATTCGTATGAACTGACCTTAATTGTGATCACCATGTTACACCAGATACTTGGAGTTCATTGGGTCTATTTGTTCGCCTAACTGAAGGTGTTCCTTAGGAACTGTGGAGTTCACATATCACATGGGCACCAGGTTTCCCTTATGCATTGTAGGAGAATTCTGTCATTTTAAGCATCTTTTGCTAGTGAATTTTGGAGTCTGGTTCTGACAGCTCTGACAGAGAAATCTATGATTCCTGCCCCTGGTAATCAGGACAAAGGGGAAGTTCAGTCATATCAGTCGGATTTATACATTAAACTCTATGAAAATGAGAAATAGGAGAAAACTCATATTTAAGCTGAATAAAATTGTATAAAAGTGTATTTTTAAAATGAAGATTTGATTTAGGTTTGTGTGAGAGTTGAATAACCCAAATATTGCCTTAATTAAGCAACTGGGATGCAGAAACACGTGATCTTGGTTAAGCTATTTGCACTTATAAATGTTAGAGTTTGACAGTATTAGTAAAATTATATTCATTAATGTAAATTGCATACAGTGAAAATTCTTTTTATTGTGTTTATGTAAACAGTGTTTGCCTGCATTCACATGGCATACAGTAATTATAAATACATTCAGATTTTGAGGCTGAATGCACTCTATCTGCAAATCATGTAGTAGTGATTCTCCCAAGATTGTCATTATCAAATTGCTAGATAAAAAAACAAAAAACGAAAACCAAAAAAACAAAAACAAACAAGCCCCACTCCCCCAGCAAGTTAGCATCCTCCAGGCTGAGGTCCTTCTCCTTCTCAGCAATTTCTAGTATCTTCCTAAAGAGGTTTCATACTAAGCAGATTCTGGCCATGTCTCTCTCTTTCCAAGTTTACAAAAAATATGTAAAAGTGATGGATTCCCAAACTAGCTCTGATGGAGGCAACTGCTACTTGGTGGTGTGTCTGCACAAATCCTCCCACAGTCATTTGATTTCCTTTATTTCCCTATTTTCCTCTTTTTTTTTCTTTATAATTGTTACCACACATGATGCTTCATCACATATTATTAGGACCGTTTAAACAGGAATAAGGTGTTCCTGCCTCCAGTGCAGATGCACCTCATGTGATTGTAGCAGACCCATCTTATGGTCCCCGTTTTTTTTTTTTTTTTTAAGATTGTATTTATTTATTTGACAGAGAGATCACAAGTAGGCAGAGAGGCAGGCAGAGAGAGAGAGAGAGAGAGAGAGAAGCAGGCTTCCCGCTGAGCAAAGAACCCAATGCAGGGCTCGATCCCAGGACCCCCAGATCATGACCAAAGCCAAAGGCAGCAGCTTAACCCACTGAGCCACCCAGGCGCCCCGCTTATGGTCTTCTTAATAGCCATGCCACTCCTTTCCCTTTTGAAGAGAATTCCATTTTTTAAAAATTTCTTTTCAGCGTAACAGTATTCATTGTTTTTGCACCACACCCAGTGCTCCATGCAATATGTGCCCTCCTTAATACCCACCACCTGGCTCCCCCAACCTCCCACCCCCCACCCCTCAAAATCCTTGGGTTGTTTTTCAGAGTCCATAGTCTCTCATGGTTCACCTTCCCTTCCAATTTCCCTCAACTCCCTTCTCCTCTCCATCTCCCCATGTCCTCCATGTTATTTGTTATGTTCCACAAACAATTGAAACCATATGATAATTGACTCTCTCTTCTTGACCTATTTCACTCAGCATAATCTCTTCCAGTCCCATCCATGTTGCTACAAAAGTTGGGTATTCATTCTCTCTGATGGAGGCATAATACTCCATAGTGTATATGGACCACAATTTCCTTATCCATTCGTCTGTGGAAGGGCATCTTGGTTCTTTCCACAGCTTGGTGACTGTGGCCATTGCTGCTATAAACATTGGGGTACAGATGGCCCTTCTTTTCACTACATCTGTATCTTTGGGGTAAATACCCAGTAGCGCAATTGCAGGGTCATAGGGAAGCTCTGTTTTTAATTTCTTGAGGAATCTCCACACTGTTTTCCAAAGTGGCTGCACCAACTTGCATTCCCACCAATAGTGTAAGAGGGTTCCCCTTTCTCTACATCCTCTCCAACACACATTGCTTCCTGTCTTGTTAATTTTGGCCATTCTAACTGGTGTAAGGTGGCATCTCAATGTGGTTTTAATTTAAATCTCCCTGATGGCTAGTGATGATGAACATTTTTTCATGTGTCGGATAGCCATTTGTATGTCTTCGTTGGAGAAGTGTCTGTTCACATGTTCTGCCCATTTTTTTTGACATGATTATCTGGTTTGTGTGTGTTGAGTTTGAGAAGTTCTTTATAGATCCTGAATATCAACCTTTTGTCTGTACTGTCATTTGCAAATATCTTCTCCCATTCCGTGGGTTGCCTCTTTGTTTTGTGGACTGTTTCCTTTGCTGTGCAGAAACTTTTGATCTTGATGAAGTCCCAAAAGTTCATTTTCACTTTTTTTTCCTTTGCCTTTGGAGACATATCTTGAAAGGAGTTGCTGTGGCTGATATCAAAGAGGTTACTGCCTATGTTCTCCTCTAGGATTCTGACGGATCCAAATTGGCAATGAAGAAGTCAAACTCTCTCTCTTCGCAGATGACATGATACTTTATATGGAAAACCCAAAAGACTCCATCCCCATACTACTAGAACTCATACAGCAATTCAGTAACGTGGCAGGATACAAAGTCAATGTACAAAAATCAGTGGCTTTCTTATACACTAACAATGAAAATACAAGAAAGGGAAATTAGAGAATCGATTCCATTTACTATAGCACCAAGAACCATAAGATACCTGGGAATAAACCTAACCAAAGAGGTAAAGGATCTGTACTCGGGGAACTACAGAACACTCATGAAAGAAATCGAAGAAGACACAAAAAGATGGAAGACCATTCCATGCTCTTGGATCAGAAAAATAAACATTGTTAAAATGTCTATACTGCCTAGAGCAATCTATACTTTTAATGCCACTCCGATCAAAATTCCACCAGTATTTTTCAAAGAGCTGGAGCAAATAATCCTAAAATTTGGATGGAATCAGTAGAGACCCCGAATTGCTAAGGAAATGTTGAGAAACAAAAATAAAACTGGTGGCATCACGTTACCTGATTTCAAGCTTTACTACAAAGCTGTGATCACCAAGACAGCATGGTACTGGCATAAAAACAGACACATAGACCAGTGGAACAGAGTAGAGAGCCCAGATATGGACCCTCAACTCTATGGTCAAATAATCTTTGACAAAGTGGGAAAAAATATACAGTGGAAAAAAGACATTCTCTTCAGTAGATGGTTCTGGGAAAATTGGACAGCTATATGTAGAAGAATGAAACTCAACCATTCTCTTACACCGTACACAAAGATAAACTCGAAATGGATAAAAGACCTCAACGTGAGACAGGAATCCATGAGAATTTCATTTTTTAAGGTATTCATCATTCTTCATGAATCCATGGCCTATCTAGCCTCAAGGAGTGTGTCTGGATTAGTGTAAGTCAACCACATCAATTCAATACTCCTTGCTAATGAGTCATTTAGGCATAAGTGTGGGATTCCCAATTGAGTACATTTGAATCTGGCCAGGAGACACAAGGGTAAGTCCACAGGCGTGTGTGTGTGCCTGAGAAAGACTTTTCCCTCTTATAAGAATTAATAGCATTGAATGCCAGATGATAATGTGCAAAGGCTAAAAATATTGCAGCCGCCTTGCAACCATGAGGAATTGTCACATGAGAACAACCTAACGTATAGGGTAAAAAGATCAAAAGAATCTGGGTTGTTGATATTTTTGAGCTTCTGTGTTAACCAACCACCATTTCAAGATTTTTTTTTTTTTGGTATGTGGTATTTTCATTATATTTAAATAAAATAAATCAGAATTTTTAAATGATTTCAGCTGAAACAATTAAAATGATCATCTTTGCAAAAAACAAATTGATTATTGTTACTTGTATTTAGCACTCCCACTGACTTCCCAGTGTTCCTGGGGTTTTCCTAGGTATAGTAGATGAGGCCTTCTGAGACCCAGCTCACGTCTCCATCATTAGAATTTTTTCCTTAGCATCACACTTCATCACCCCCAATCCCACACAAACAATAGCCATACAAAGCTATACAAATTCATTGCAAATTCCTGAATTTGGCACATAATTTCTTACTGTAATACCTTCGCACAGGCTCTATTACTTTCCTAGAACATCCTGCCCACTTTTGACTTAACTGAATTATTCCCAATTGAGTACATTTGAATTAAGTCAGTGTCTCCACACTGGAGGTGTTGTTCTCCAGTCCCCTCTTCTGCTTGGCTAGATGTTTCCTACTGTGTGTTCTCTCCGACTTTTGTCAGACATGCTCTGAAGTCATGTTCCTGTGTCATTTACTATTACTGACATCAGAAGCCAGCTCAGAAGTCATAACCATGAAAATCAGGAACCAATCTGGCTTATAGATTCTTCCCAGGCCTACTGAGTTCATGATGTTTAATGGGCATTAATAATGTGATAGCTTAGAAAAACTATATTTTATTACTGTACTATTGTATTACAGCACTTTTTAAAGTCCACATTTAACTCAGTATCTGCATGTCAAGTTCATCACTATGTCATCCATGCCACTTAATTGTTGGGGAACCATTATCAGCAAATGAGATGTGTTTGCTATCAAGTTTTTCATTGGGTGGTCTTGTGGTCCCTACTGAATTAGGGTGGACAACACCATGCAGTCATTCTGGTTTTTCAGGTCCACTCTTCCCTCTGGATCTGAGCATACTTCTTACAAACTGGCCAGCCTCATCATTTGCCAGCATCAGGAGATAAAGCAAACAGCAAGATCAAATCAGTCTTTCACAGAAAAGAAGGCAAAGAAGTCTATCTCACTATCAAATTATACACAATCACCCAGGTAAATGGGCAAGGCTCAATGATAATAAGAAAGCCAGTGTCACTCAAACTGAATCAATCATCACAAAAGGAACATTAAAAAGTAGAGGTAGGGAGGCCTGGGTGGCGCAGTTGGTTAAGCAGCTGCCTTCGGCTCAGGTCATGATCCCAGCGTCCTGGGATCGAGTCCCACATTGGGCTCCTTGCTCGGCAGGGAGCCTGCTTCTCCCTCTGCCTCTGCCTGCCACTCTGTCTACCTGCGCTCACTCTCTCGCTCGCTCTCTCTCTGACAAATAAATAAATAAATCTTAAAAAAAAAAAAGTAGAGGCGGTAAGGCCAAATTTGTGACACAAGTTAAAGACTTCTTTTCCAAGAGTTAGGAACCTAGTATAGCCCCTTCTAGTCCATTTGACTATCACCCATTCTCATCCTCTGATATTAGACTATAAACTTTTGAGGGCATAATCTATTTCATTATTTTGTGTGTCTCCAAAACAAAACAATTGCAAAAAATATCTCTACCTAGCAAAGTGTCTGCGTTATAGCTGGCATTCACTAAACATTTGTTGGATAACTGAATTAATTTAGTATTAATCATTTCTTCTTTCAAATTTCTCCCTTACCTCTATATCTCCTGTGTTCTCAACACCCTCATACCATTTTCCTGCCTGTCCACTCTTTGAGTTTTTTTTTTTTAAACTCAACTTAGTCATTTTTGGAGTTTATATCTTCTTACCTAAAATTTCCATACCCTCAAGAACAAAGAATGTGAAGCAAGAATGGACTCTCCACTTCCTACCCAGCAAGCAAGTGATATAGAGAATCTCTTATGTACCAGACATCTATATGGTTCCTGCTATTATGCAAAAAGAACTCCACAAGGGGGATAAGTAGATATGTCTTGTGAAAGGGATTCTAGAATGACAGACAATGGTGCAGCCATTGGGCCAGCTGGATAGGGGGATTCAGGGAAGATTTCAAAAAGGAAAGAACATAGGAGCTGATCTTTGAAGAAAAAGTGGAAGAGTCCAAGGCAGAAAATCAGCTAAGAGCATAAATGGACAAAGAAACAATTGCAATGAGGTTTTAGGTGTGGAAGGGATAGATGTGGTTTATCTATTTTGCTGGCAACATCCTCATAGTCTTAGGTGGTCATTACCATTTCCAAAGCTACCTCCTTCCTCCCCTACTCCACCAGTTAAGTCCAGCTGGTACTAAAGTGAGTACATAATCTAAAAGCAAAATCCTCTAATTTGGGCAGAGAGAAAAAAGAGAAACTATACCTCTTGAATAAGGAGCAAGAAATGCCAATGTTGGTGAGCTAAGAACATGGCCAAGCTAGAAATACCAAGGAGCACTAACAAGGGATAAGTTGGGGAGATGAGTTGCAGAGAGAAAAGTGAAGCAGACATACAGAGGGAAGCAGATTGAGAACAGCAATCTCAACTTTGGAGAAAGGACCACGTGCATTTATTTCCCTTTTATCTAGGAGTAAACAGGCCCATTGGGGTTAAATGACTACCTCAAGGTTTCAGATCTGACATGTGGGAGGGCAGGGATTGAATTCAGATATACCTGACTCCCAAACCCATAGTAGTGATATCGCACCAACCTAAAAAAAGAAAGACAGCAGATATAAACAACAGAAACGACATCATTCACTGCTCCCTAAATGAGAATAATGTCATATAAGGAAACACAGGCTACTTTCTGAGTGTAAAAGGGACTTTTTTTTTTTTTACCATTTGAACCAGCCTAGGCCAGTCTAGGTGTCTTTCAGTTGGTTCCAAGTCCTCCCATTTTCACTCTACCACTGGTTGTATCAAGAATGACATCAGCAAGATGATAGACTAAAACATCTCAGCTCTCTTGCCTTCACCAAAACAATGATTTAACAAGTACTTATACATGAAGATAGCTCTGGGATATTTCTGTAGTAGAATAATAAGTTAAAGCAACCTAGCAGAAGATAAAAACTAAGAATGGCTCATAGAAAAGCATAGCAAGCTTTTTACTTTCATCACTCAATACCCAAGGCTGGCACAACTTGTCACTAAGAAGGATCTCCTGGCCATGACATCCTCACATAGGAGAAAAAAAAAAGAGCAGGAAGACCCTAGCAGCTTTGGTCACTGAAGGTCCTAGCAGCTTTTTCTGCCACTGTAGACAGTTGCAGCCTTTGTTGCTAAAAACTTTTGCAGTCTTTTCTGATGCTGACACTAACCTCAGCAGGTGGAGCTGCTGGAGTCTATGCTGTTTTGCTTTGCTGAACCTGGAGCCATTATTGCATAGTCCTAGAGGCAGAGCCACCACAACAGCTGTCTTCCCAGAGCTAAAGCCACAACCTTTATTTCCTCTGCCCAGAACCATGTTTTACTGGAAATGGTGCCACCAATGAAACTGTTGTATTTGCACGTCCTCAGACCTGGTACTGTTATACACCCCATTTAGACAGTGCTCTTCTGCCCACAGATTGATGAAGATCTATACCTACTGAAGCCAGTCCATAAAGTCTGGAACTTTTACTTCTTCAAGTGAACAGACATCAAAGCAAGGTTCTAAGGGACATGGAAAATTCAGGAGACATGATACTACTAAAGAAACACAATAAATTTCTGATAACTGATCCCAAAGAAATGAGTATCTGTGCATTGCCTGACAGAGTAAAAATAATTATTTTAAAGAAATTCAGTGAATTATGAAAGAACACAGATAAATGATGCAACAAAATCAGGAAAACAATACATGCAAAAATTAAAAGTTCAACAAAAAGAAATAATAAAAAAAGAGAAATAGGTAAATAGAAATTCTGGAGTTGAATAATACAATGAACAAAATGAAAAATGCAATAGAGAACTTCAAGATAAGACTTGATCAAGCAAAAACAAAACAACACAAACAACTGGATTTTAGATTTTTAAAAAATCAGTGGATCTGAACACAAGTCATGTAAAATTGTCCAGTTGGTGGAGAAAAAAGGAAAAGAGAATGTAAAAAAGTGAAGCCTATGAGTTTTATGGGAAACTATCACAAAAATCAATATATACATTATCAATCAATATATACATTAAGGGAATCTCAGATGGAGAAAAGGGAAAGAAGGAACAGAAAAGTTATTTAAAGAAATAATGGTTGAAAACTTCCCAAATTTTGGGAACAGTAAACATCCAGATTCATGGAACTCAAAGGATCCCCAATAGGATCAAATTAAAGATTATAGTATAATGAAATTGTCATAGTATAATGTCATTGTCAAAAGTCAAAGATTAAGAGAATTTTGAGAGTGGCCAAAGTGAAGTGACTCTTCACATAGGGAAATCCTGATGAGACAAAAGTTGTGTATCTCAATAAAGATCTTGTGGTCGAGGAAAGAGTGAGATAATATATTAAAAGCTCTGAAAAAAAATTCCTGCATATGTTGGCTCCTTTGTCATAAATTTTCATTGATTGAATATGTGGGGATTTACTTATGGGCTGTCTATTTTGTTCCATGTATCCATGTGTCTGTTTTTATGTCAATACCATATTGCTTTGATTATTATAGCTTTTTCATAGTTTGAAATCATGAAGTATAATGCATCCAGCTTTGTTTTACCTCAAGATAGCTTTTGGAGACTCACTTTGGACTTAAGGACATACACAGGCTGAAACTGAAGGGATGGAAAAGGATATGCCATGCAGATGATAACCAAAAAAACCAAAAACCAAAAAACAAACAAACAAACAAACAAAATAAGGCTAACTGTACTTAGACAAAAGAACCCATGTGAAAACTGTCTTTAAAACCAAATAAGGATATCATATACAGAAAACAGAGTCAATTCAACAGGATGATATAACAATTATAAGTGTATATACAACCAATATCAAAGCAACTACAAATATTAAACAAATATTGACAGGAAGGGAGAACTTAAGAGAAATATAATACTAAAAGAAGATTCAATTCTACAGTAATTATAGAACATTCAGACAGAAAATCAATAAGAAAACAACAGGCTTGAACTTCACTGTAGTCCAAATGGACATAAGAGACATATACCAAATTTTCCACACAGCAGCACAATACTCAGTATTCTCTAGTGCACATGGACATTCTTCATGATAGATCACATATTAGGTAACAAGACAAGTCTTAGGACATTTAAGAAAATCAAAATCATTCCAAGTGTTTCCAACCACAATGGTATGAAATTAGAAATCAATCTTTAAGAAAACAAAAGAATTCACAAATATGTGGAAACTAAACAACACACATTGAAAAACAATTAAGTCAAAAGGAAATCAAGAGGAAATTTTAAAAGTATCTCAAGACATGGGACGCCTGGGTGGCTCAGTCAGTTAAGCGGCTGCCTTCGGCTCAGGTCATGATCCCAGGGTCCTGGGATCGAGTCCCACATCGGGCTCCTTGCTCGGCAGGGAGCCTGCTTCTCCCTCTGCCTCTGCCTGCCTCTCTGCCTGCCTGTGCTCTCTCTCTCTCTCTGACAAATAAATAAATTTAAAAAAATGTATCTCAAGACAGATGATAACAATAGCACAACATACAAAAAAAAATATGAGGTGCAACAAAAGTATACTAAGAGGGAAGTTTATAGTATGGAATGCCCACATTAAAAAAAAAGATGAAATGTCTTAAATAAAACATAACTTTACATTTCAGGGAACTAGAGAAAAAAAAATCAAACCAAGCACAAATTTATCAATAAGAAGAATAAGGTGAAGATTAGGGCAGAAATATATTGGGCTCAGTTGGTTAAGTGTCTGCCTCAGGTTCAGGTCATAATATCAGGGTGCTGGGATTGAGATCCACTTCAGGTTTCCTGCTCAGTGGAGAGCCTGCTTCTCCCTCTCCCTCTGCCTGCTGCTCCCCTGCTTGTGGTCTCTCTTTCTTTGTCAAATAAATACAATATTTTTAAAAAGGGAGTACATCAAGTAGAGAATAGAAAAAAAAAAACTAAAAGGGTTTTAATTTATTTTATTTTTAAGATAACAAAACAGACAAACCCTTAGCTGGACTAAGAGAAAAAGAGAAGGCTCAAATAAGTCAAATCAGGAAAGAAAGAGGGACAGTGCAATGGATGTCTCAGAAAAAAAATCACAGGAGACTATAATGAGCAATTATATATCAATATATTGGATAACTTAGAATAAATGGGTAAGTTCCTAGAAACATATAGTCTAAAGGATCAAACTAAGAAGTATTAGAAATCATGAATAGACCACTAACAAATAAGGAGGTTTTAGAAATAATTAAAAACTTCCCAACCAAGAAAAGCCTAGGACCAGATAACTTCATGAGTGAATTCTACCAAACATTCAGTGATCACCAAAAATATTTTTTTAAATTTATTTTTTTTCAGTGATCCAAAATTAATTGTTTATGCACAACACCCAGTGGTCCATGCAATACATGCCCTCCTTAATACACACCACCAGGCTCTCCCAACCCCCCGACAAAACCCTCACTTTATTTCTCAGTCTACAGTCTCTCATCAGTCATCTACCCCTCTGATTTCCCCCAACTCCCTTCTCTTCTCCTTCACCCAGTGTCCTCCGTGTTATTCCTTATGCTCCACAAGTGAAATCATATGATAATTGATTCTATCTGCTTGACTTATTTCAGTCAGCATAATCTCCTCCAGTCCTGTCCATGTTGATATAAAAGTTGGGTATTCATCTTTTCTGATGGAGGCATAATACTGCATTGTATATATGAACCATATCTTATCAATTCATCTGTTGAAGGGCATCTTAGCTCTTTCCACAGTTTGGTGACCATGGTCATTGCTGCTATGAACATAGGGTTACAGATGGCCCTTCTTTTACTTACTTCTGTATCTTTGGGGTAAATATCCAGTCATGCAATTCAATATTATTAAACTCTACAAGAAAAATAGAAGGAACATTTCTAAAATCAGTTTTTGAGGCCAGCATCATCCTGATAGCAAAACCAGGCAAAAAAACTGCAATAAAAGAAAACTACAGGCCAATATCTCTGATGAACATAGATGCAAAAATTCTCAACAAAGCACTAGCAAACTAAATAGAATAACACATTAAAAGGATCATACACCATGGCCAAAATACATTAATGCTTGGAATGCAAGGATGATTCAACCTAAAAAAATTAATCAATGCAATACACCACATCAGTAAAATGAAAGGAAAAACATATATGGTCATCACAATAAAGAAAATATGTTTGACAAAATTCAACATCCATTCGTGATTTAAAAAACTTGACAAAATAGGTATAGAATGAACTTACCTCAACACAATAAAGGCTATCTATTAAAAGCTCCATCATAATCAATGAGGAAAAACTGAAAACTCCTCTAAAAGCCAGTATAAGGCAAGGGTGTCCACTCTCAACTCTTCTATTAAACATATTACTGGAAATTTTAGCTAGAGCAATTAGATAAGAAAAATAAACATCACTGGCATTGGAAAGAAAGAAGTAAAATGATCTCTGTTTACAGATGACATAAACATATATGCAAAATACATTACAGGCTATACACACACACACATACACATAATCAGATATAATTATTTCAGTAAATGTGCAGGATACAAAACCAACATACAAAAGCAATCATATTTCTACACACAAACAATGAACTATTCAAAAAGGAAATTAAGCAAGGAATCCCATTCACATTGGTGCACTGGCAACAAAAAAGAATAAAATACTTAGAAATAAACTTAACCAAAGAGATGAAAGACCTACACAATGAAAAGTATAAAAATTAATGAAAATTAAAGAAGATATAGGTAAATGAAAAGACATCTATGTTCATGGATTGAAAGAATTAATATTGCTAATATGTCCAAATTACCCAGAGTGATCTACAGATTTGATGCAACCCCTATCAAAATTCTAATAACATTCTTTACAGAAATATAAAAAAGCAATCTTAAAATTTAAAGCAACAACAGAAGACCTCAGATAGCCAAGGCAATCTTCAGCAAGAACAAAGCTGAAAGTATTCACTTCCTGTTTTCAAAATATATCAAAATTTCAAAAATTTCAAAAACTACAGTAAACAAAACAGTATAGTATTGGTAGAAAGACAGATATATAGACTAATGAAATAGAATAGAGAGTCCAGAAATAAATCTATGTATCTATGAACGACTGATCTAAAACCAGGGTGCCAAAAATATATAACGGAGAAAGGATAGATACTTCAATATATGATATTGAAAAAAATGGATATCTACATGTAGAATAGTTAAACTGGATCCTTATGTCACATCCTGTACAAAAATCAATTCAAATGTAATATCATAGGGTATATCAACTAGCAGAGCAGGTTTATCTCCCATGTCATGTTTTTCATTCTCTTGTTTATTCAGTCGTATGTACATGTACTCATTCATTCATTCAATTTAAAAACATGATGGTTACCTCATGTTTAAGGAACATTGTGGCAGTCTGTTGAGGATGGCCTGACTTCTCTACATTCCGGTAATGCCTCTGGCTTAGCCCTATGCCTGGCATGAAATTGGTGATCAGTGAATATTGTGTTGAACAATTACCAAACTGGAGGTCATTATGAACTTCCCCATTTACCTCAGAGTTGTCTTGAAAGAAGAAATATTTCCATATAAGACTGAGCTTCTGATTATCCTGCGCAGCTTCTCCCCATTCCCGCTGGTCAAGAAAAAGCTCCTAACCCAAACCATGTCACTATTTATGTTTAGTAATTATTTGTGGTTTGGGGGGAAGGGTGTGTGATTTGCCAATTTCCTTCTTTTAGTATCCCCTTCCTCCCTTTGCCGAGGCAGCAGGAGTTACTGAGTTTCCAGAAAGCCAGTAACTTAGAAATTTGTCTCAATGGATGTGCCATCAGAAAACCATTAATACTGCAATCATGGCTCTCTGTTTCTTAGGAATCCCTGTGCATGGGACATTCTCACCTTGGTTTGGACTACCAGCCTGAATTAGAGGAAAGATTCATTTCCTACTGATTTTTTAGTACCATTAAAGAAACAACATTGCTTTTTGCATACACCTATTATTGGATGATTCATAGCTATGAAGCCTGCAAGCTATCATTGCTTGCAGAAAAAAAATTAAAATTCACAGTTTGGAAAGAAACATAATGTTCTTGTTACCTAATGGTGAGACAATTACTTCATCATGGCAGAAGCTTAATAAAAACAATTGTTAAATTACTCCAACAATGGTAGTATGTCAAAGTTATGCAGATGACAACTGATAAGAGCTCCTACTTAATAAAACTGGAACAAATCGAATATGAAAATAAATAAGGGGATATTGGTACTCAAAGTGTAAAATAAATTTCCATGTGTCCATACTGATACAAATAAATGACATAATAAATAAATGGGATACAATAGATCTCCACGGAGAAAAATTCCAGATGATTTATGTGGATACTTCAACATCAAAGAAGGGAAGTTTAACTCTTGACCCTGTAAATATGGGCTGTGTGCATCACATGACTTCCTTCCAGAGAGTATGTCATAGAAAAGGGAAAAAAGAATAACTCTGCAGTAGAGAAATCTGATGAAACTACCCTAACCAGATGACCAAAATCAGCTGCAACAGTATTTCATGTTCATATTATGTACCCTTGTATGTCATGAGAAATATACTTTATCTCTGTGGCCTTTCTCCTAAAAACGTATAACCTCAGTCTAATAGTGGGGAAAATCCAAATGAAAGGACAGTCCACTAAATACCTAAATACCTACTAAATACCTAAATACTAAATATTTAGTACAACTTCAAAATTGTCAAGATCATCCAAAACAAGGAAAATCTAAGAATCTGCCACAGCTGAGGAGAGCCCAAGGGAACATGACAACTGAATGTAATGTAGTATCCTGGATGGGGTGCTTGAGCAGAAAAATAACATTTGATAAAAAGTAAGGAAATTTGTAGTAAAGCTTGAAATCAGGTAATGAGATGCTACCAGTTTTATTTTTGTTTTTCAATATTTCCTTAGCGATTCGGGGTCTCTTCTGGTTCCATACAAATTTTAGGATTATTTGCTCCAGCTCTTTGAAAAATACCAATGGAATTTTGATGGGAATGGCATTAAAAGTATAGATTGCTCTAGGTAGTATAGACAT
>PISX010016856.1:0-45017 GCA_004024625.1 Mellivora capensis | reverse complement strand
GGGAAGCTCTATTTTTAACTTCTTGAGGAATCTCCACACTGTTCTCCAGAGTGGCTGCACCAACTTGCATTCCCACCAACAGTGTAAGAGGGTTCCCCTTTCTCCACATCCTCTCCAACACACGTTGTTTCCTGTCTTCCTAATTTTGGCCATTCTAACTGGTGTGAGGTGGTATCTCAATGTGGTTTTAATTTGAATCTCCCTGATGGCTAGTGATGATGAACAATTTGTCATGTGTCTGATAGCCATTTGTATGTCTTCATTGGAGAAGTGTCTCTTCATATCTTCAGCCCATTTTTTGATATGATTATCTGTTTTGTGTGTGTTGAGTTTGAGAAGTTCTTTAGAGATCCTGGATATCAACCTTTTGTCTGTACTGTCATTTGCAAATATCTTCTCCCTTTCCATGGGTTGCCTCTTTGTTTTGTTGACTGTATCCTTTGCTGTGCAGAAGCTTTTGATCTTGATGAAGTCACAAAAGTTCATTTTTGCTTTTGTTTCCTTTGCCTTTGAGGACATATCTTGAAAGAAGTTGCTGTGGCTGATATCAAAGAGGTTACTGCTTATGTTCTCCTCTAGAATTCTGATGGATTCCTGCCTCATGTTGAGATCCTTTATCCATTTCGAGTTTATCTTTCTGTACGGTGTAAGAGAATGTTCGAGTTTCATTCTTCTACATATAGCTGTCCAATTTTCCCAGCACCATTTATTGAAGAGACTGTCTTTTTTCCATTTTATATTTTTTCCTGCTTTGCCGAAGATTATTTGACCATAGAGTTGAGGGTCCATATCTGGGCTCTCTACTCTGTTCCACTGGTGTATGTATCTGTTTTTATGCCAATACCATGTTTTCTTGGTGATCACAGCTTTGTAGTAAAGCTTGAAATCAGGTAACGTGATGCCAGAAGTTTTATTTATTTTTATTTTTCAACATATCCTTAGCAATTCTTTTTTTTTTAAGATTTTATTTATTTATTTGTCAGAGAGCGAGGAGTGAGAGCGAGCACAGGCAGACAGAGTGGCAGGCAGAGGCAGAGAGAGAAGCAGGCTCCCTGCCAAGCAAGGAGCCTGATGTGGGACTTGATCCCAGGACGCTGCGATCATGACCTGAGCCGAAGGCAGCTGCTTAATCAACTGAGCCACCCAGGCGTCCCTCCTTAGCAATTCTTAAACAATTCATGGGAACCAATGAGAATGAAGACACTTCGGTCCAAAACCTATGGGATACAACAAAGGCGGTCCTAAGGGGGAAATACATAGCCATCCAAGCCTCCCCCCCAAAAATTGAAAAATCCAGAATACACCAGCTGTCTCTACACCTTAAAGAACTGGGGAATCAACAACAAATCAAACCAACTCCACACACAAGAAGGGAAATAATCAAGATTAGAGCAGAGATCAATGGGTTAGAAACTAGAGATACAGTAGAACGTATCAATGAAACTAGAAGCTGGTTTTTTGAAAGAATCAATAGGATCGATGATCCATTGGCCACACTAATCCAAAAGAAAAGAGAGAAAGCTCAAATTAATAAAATTATGAATGAAAAGGGAGAGATCACAACTAACACCAAGGAAGTAGAAACAATCATCAGAAGCTATTATCAACAGTTATATGCCAATAAGTCAAGCAAGCTAGATGAAATGGATGCATTCCTGGAAAACTGTAAACTCCCAAAATTGAACCAGGAAGAAATTGACAACCTGAATAGACCGATATCTAGTAAGGAGATTCAACCAGTCATCAAAAACCTCCCAAAACACAAGATCCCAGGTCTTGAAGGATTCCCTGGGGAATTCCACCAAACTTTCAAAGAAGAAATAACACCTATTCTCCTGAAGCTGTTTCAAAAAACTGAAGCAGACGGAAAACTTCCAGACTCTTTTTATGAAGCCAGCATTACCCTGATCCCCAAACCAGGCAAAGACCACATTAAAAAGGAGAATTTCAGACCAATATCACTGATGAATATGGATGCTAAGATTCTCAACAAGATCCGAGCAAACAGGATCCAACAGCACATTAAAAATATTATCCACCATGACCAGGTGGGATTCATCCCTGGGTTACAAGAGTGGTTTAACATTCGCAAATCAATCAATGTGATAGAACAAATCAATAAGAGAAGAGAGAAGAACCACATGGTCCTCTCAATTGATGCAGAAAAAGCATTTGACAAAATCCAGCATCCGTTCCTGATTAAAATGCTTCAAAGTATAGGGATAGAGGGAACATTCCTGAACTTCATAAAATTTATCTATGAAAGACCCACAGCAAACATCATCCTCAATGGGAAGAAGCGCACAGCCTTCCTGTTGAGAGCAGGAACACGAGAAGGATGCCCACTCTCACCACTCTTGTTCAACATAGTATTAGAAGTCTTAGCAACAACAATCAGACAACAAAGAGAAATAAAAGGTATCCAGATTGGCAATGAAGAAGTCAATTTATCTCTCTTAGCAGATGACATGATACTTTATATGGAAAACCCAAAAGACTCCACCCCCAAACTACTAGAACTCATACAGCAATTCAGTAACGTGGCAGGATACAAAGTCAATGTACAGAAATCAGTGGCTTTCTTATACGCTAGCAATGAAAATACAGAAAGGGAAATTAGAGAATCGATTCCATTTACTATAGCACCAAGAACCATAAGATACCTGGGAATAAGCCTAACCAAGGAGGTAAAGTTCTGTACTCGAGGAACTACAGAACACTCATGAAAGAAATTGAAGAAGACACAAAAAGATGGAAGACCATTCCATGTTCTTGGATCGGAAGAATAAACATGTTAAAATGTCTATACTACCTAGAGCAATCTATACTTTTAATGCCATTCTGATCAAAATTCCACCAGTATTTTTTAAAGGGCAGTATAGACATTTTAACAATATTTATTCTTCGGATCCATGAGCATGGAATAGTCTTCCATCTTTTTGTGTCTTCTTCAATTTCTTTCATGAGTGTTCTGTAGTTCCTCGAGTACAGATCCTTTACCTCCTTGGTTAGGTTTATTCCCCGGTATCTTATGGTTTTTGGTGCTATAGTAAGTGGAAGGGAATCTCTAATATCCCTTTCTATATTTTCATTCTTAATGTATAAGAAAGCAACTGGTTTCTGTACATTGACTTTGTATCCTGCCACACTACTGAATTGCTGCATGAGTTCTAGTAGATTAGGGGTGGAGTCTTTTGCGTTTTCCAAATAAAGTATCATGTCATCTGTGAAGAGAAGAGTTTGACTTCTTCATTGCCAATTTGAATACATTTTATTTCTCGTTGTTGTTTGATTGCTGTTGCTAGGACTTCTAACCCTATGTTGAACAGGATGGTGAGACTGGGCATCGTTGTCGTGATCCTGATCTCAAAAGGAAGGCTGTGAGTTTTTTCCCATTGAAGATTATATTTGCTGTGGGCTTTCCATAGATAGATTTCATGAAGTTGAAGAATATATTCCCTCTATCCCTGTACTTTGAAGCATTTTAATCAGTAATGGATGCTGGATTTTGTCAAATGCTTCTTCTGCATCCATTGAGAGGACAATGTAGTTCTTCTCTCTTTTTTTATTGATTTGTTCTATCACATTGATTGATTTGTGAATATTGAACCACCCTTGCAACACATGGATAAATCTCACCTGGTCATGCATTGGGCTCCTTTCTCAGCAGGGAATCTACTTCTCCCTCTGACCTCTCCCCTCTCATGCTCTCTCTCACTCTCTCTCTCTCTCTCTCTCTCTCAAATAAATAAATAAATAAAATCTTAAATAAAGAACCCAAGACGATTGATATGCTGCATACAAGTGACTCATTTTAGACCCAAAGACACCTCCACATTGAAAATAAGGGTGTAAAGAACCATTTACCATGCTAACGTATATCAAAAGAAAGGTGGAGTAGCCATCCATATATCAGACATGCTGAAATTTTTTTTTTTTCAAACTGGATTTTAAATTGAAGACTGTAATAAGAGATGAAGAAGGACACAATATACTAATAAAAGGGTCTATCCAACAAAAAGATCTAACAATTGTAAATATTGATGCCCTTAACTTGGGAGCAACAAGATACATAAATAAATAAAAATAAAAATAAAAATAAAAATAAAAATAAAACGCTAATTGATAATAATATGATAATAAGGAATTCAACACCCCACTCACAACAATGGACAGCTCATCCATGTAAAAGATCAATAATAAAACAGGGGCTTTGTATGGCACACTGGATGTGATGGACTTAAACAGATATATTCAGAATATTTCATCCTAAACAGCAGAATACGCATTATTTTTTAGTTTGCATGGAAGATTCTCCAGAATAGATCACATACTGGGTCATATATCAGGACTCAACTAGTACAAAAAGATTAAGATAATACCATGCATATTTTCAAACTACAGTGATATGAAACTTTAAATGAACCACAAGGGGAAAAAAAACTGGAGATACCCCAGTACATGGAGGTTAAAGAATATCCTACTAAAGAATTAACAGGTCAACCAGAAATTAAAGAAGGATTTTAAAAAAAATACATGTAATCAAATGAAAACAAAAATACAACGGTCAAAAACCTCTGGGATGCAACCAAGGCGGTCCTAAGAGGGAAGTATATAGCATTATGTACCTCTCTCAAGAAGATGGAAAAGTTGAAATACACAACCTAACCTTACACCTAAAGGAGATGTAATAGGAAGAGCAAATAAAGCTTGAATCCAGCAGAAGAAAAATAATAAAGATTAGAGAAGAAATCAATTATTAAAAATAAAAAAACACAGTATTCTACTGAAATCAATGAAACTAAGAGATGGTTATTTGAAAGAATTAACAAGATTGATAAACTCCAAGCCAGACTTACAAAAAAGAAAAGAGAAAGAACCCAAACTAATAAAATCATGAGTGAAAGAGGAGAGATCACAACCAACAACAAGGAAATATAAACAATTATAAGAGCATATTATGAGAAATTATATGCCAACAAGTTAGGCAATCTGGAAGAAAGAGACATTCCTAGAAACATATAAACTATCAAACCTATAACAGGAAGACACAAAATCTAAACAGACCCATAACCAGCAACAAAATTGAAGCAGTAATAAAAACTCTCTTCACAAACAAGATTCCATGACTGGATAACTTCCCATGGGAATACTACCAAATATTAAAGAAGAATTAATACCTAACCTCTGAAACTGTTCCCAAAGAAAAGAAAAATGGAAGGAAAACTTCCAAGCTCATTCTATGAGGCCAGCATTACTTTGATTCCTAAAACAAAGACCCCGCTAAAAAGGAGAATCAAAGACCAATATCCTCAATGAACATGGATGCAAAAATTCTCACCAAGATATTATCTGATAGACTCCAACAGTACATTAAAAGGATTATTAAACAGCACTAAGTGAGATTTATTCCAGGTTGGCAGGGGTGGTTCAACATCCACAAATCAATGTGATACAACACACTAATAAAAGATAATAAATAAAATCTGAAAAATTTTTAAAAAAATAAATGAAAAGATAAGAATATTATGACCCTCTCAATATGTGCAGGAAAAACATATGAAAAATACAGCATCCATTATTGGTAAAGTCTCCTCACAATGAAGGAATAGAGGGAACATAACTTAACATTGTAAAAGCCATAGATGAAAGTTTCACAACAAACATCATCCTCAATGGGGGAAAAACTGAGAGCTTTTCCCCTAAGGTCAGGAACGCAATGGGGATGTCCACAATCACCACTGTTATTCAACATAATACTAGAAATCCTAGCCTCAGCAATCAGGCAACAAAAAGAAATAAAAGGCATCCAAATAGGCAAAGAAGAAGTCAAACTCTCACTCAAATTCCAGATATGAATGAAATCATACAGTATTTGTCTTTCTCTGACTGACTTATTTTGCTTAACATAATACCCTCCAGTTCTATTCACATCATTGCAAATGGCAAAATATCATTCTTTTTGATGGCTGATTAATATTCTATTGTATATATGCACCACATCTTCTATATCCATTTGTCAATGAACATCTGGGGTCTTTCCATATTTTGGCCATTGTGGACATTCCTGCTATCAACTACAAATATTGGTGTGCATCTGCCCATTTGAATCACTATGTTTGTATCTTTTGAATAAATACCTAGTGCAATTGCTAGCTCATAAGGTGGTACTATTTTTTAACTTTTTGAGGAACCTCCCTACTGTTTTCCAGAGTGGTTCCACCAGTTACATTTCCACCAACAGTGTAAGAGGCTTCCCCTTTCTCTGCATCCTAGCCAATGTCTGTTTTTTCCTCAGTTGTTAATTTTAACCATTCCTACTGGTGCTAAGTGGTACCTCATTGTGGTTTTGATTTGTATTTCCCTGCTGCTGAGTGATGTGGAGCATTTTTTTCATGTGCCTGGTGGCCACTTTAATGTCTTCTTTGGAGACGTGTCTGTTCATGTCTTCTGCCCATTTCTTGACTGGATTTTTTTGTTGTTTGGGTGTTGAGTTTGATATGTTCTTTATTGATTTTGGATACTAGCCCCTTATCTGATATGTCATTTGCAAATATCTTCTCCTATTCTGTCAGTTGTCTCAGTTTTGTTGATTGTTTCCTTAGTGTGCATAAGCTTTTTATCTTGATCAAGTTCCAATAGCTCATTTTTGCTTCTGTTTCCATTGCCTCTGGAGATGTGACTAGCAAGAAATTATAGCCTGAGTCAAAGAGGTTGCTGCCTGTGTTCTCTTTTGGGTCGGCGGCTCCGGGAATGCAGGAGGAACAATAGAAATGACCACTGGGCTGCCATCTTCCAGCTCCCACCTTCCTTAACCCTTGCCTCTCCCACCAAAAGGATGTATGCCCAGGTCACGTCTCCATAGGTACTGCGATACCTATGTAGGAAACAGGAGCATCAGGACTCCCCCATACCCTCCAATCACCAAATACCTTACCATGTATGGATGTGAACCCATGCCCTGCCTTGGCCCAATAAAAGACCCCGCTGAATCCCTCTCAGTGCCACTTCCCTGACTCTCCTTTCTGGAGTCACGGAACCTCACCCAAGAGTGCCGACCTCCTCTCAGCGCAACTTTCCTGGCTCCCCTTCTCCTGAGCCCTGAAACTTCACCAAAGAGTGCCTTTAATAAATCTTGCCTTGCACCTACCTCACCTGGTGTTTGTTTACCTCACCTGTAAAACCTTACACTCTCCTCTAGAATTTTGATGTATTCCTGTCTCACATTCAGCTCCTTCCTCCATTTTTTTAAAGATTTTCTTTATTTATTTAACAGAGAGAGTTTGTGTGTGGGGAGGGGGAGTGGTAAGTAAAGGGAGAAGGAGAAGCAGGCTTCCTGCTGAGCCGGGAGCCCAATGAGGTCTCAATTCCAGGACCCTGGGATCATAAGCCTAGCTGAAGGCAGATGCTCAACTTCCTGAGCCACCCAGGAACACTTCTTTCATCTCTTTTGAATTTATATTTGTGTATTTGTGTATGCTCTAAGAAAGTGGTTCAGTTTCATTCTTCTGAATGTGGCTGTCTAATTTTCCCAAAACTATCTGTTGAAAAGACTGTCTTTTTTCCATTGGATATTCTCTCTTAATTTGTAAAAGATAGTTGATAGTAGAGTTGAGGGTCCATTTCTGGGTTCTGTATTCTGTTCCACTGACCTATGTGTCCGTTTTTGTGCCAGTATGATCCTGTCTTGATGATTACAGCTTTGTACTACAGCTTGAGCTCTGAAATTGTGATGCCTCCAGCTTTCCTTTTCTTTCTCAATATTCCTTTGTCTGCTTGGGGTCATTTATTGTTCCATAAAAATTTTAGAATTGTTTGTTCCAGCTCTGTGAAAAATACCAATGATATTTTTATAGAGGTTGCATTAAATGTGTAGATTCCTTTGGGTAACATAGATATTTTAACAATATTGATCCTTCCAACCCAAGGAACTTTCCATGTCTTAATGTCTTCCACAATTTATTTCCTAAGAGTTCTATAGTTTTCAAACTACAGAACTTTTACCTATTTGATAAGGTTTATTCCCATGTATTTTTTAGTTTTTGGTGCATCAGTACATGGGATCAATTCCGCAATTTCTCTTTCTTCTGCCTTATTGATAGTGTATAGAAATGCAACTGACTCAGTTTTGTTGACTCTTTGCTTTGCTGTGAAGAAGGGTTTTTTTTTTTTTTAGATTTTATTTCTTTATTTGAGAGAGAGGCAGTGAGAGAGCATGAGCGAGGAGAAGGTCAGAGGGAGAAGCAGACTCCCCGTGGAGCTGGGAGCCTGATGCGGGACTCGATCCCGGGTCTCCGGGATCATGACCTGAGCCGAAGGCAGTCGTCCAACCAACTGAGCCACCCAGGCGTCCCTGAAGAAGGGTCTTTTTATTAAATATTTTGTTTTATTTAATTTCTTTTCAGTGTACCAGAATTCGTTGTTTATGCACCACACCCAGTGCTCCATGCCATACGTGCCCTCCATAATACCCACCACCAGGCTCACCTGACCTCCAAACCCCTGCCCCTTCAAAACCCTCATTGTTTTTCAGAGTCCATAGTCTCTCATGGTTCGTCTCCCCTTCACTTTCCCCCAACTCCCTTCTCTCCATCACCCCATGGCCCACATGTTATTTATTAACTCCACAAATAAGTGAAACCATATGATAATTGACTCTCTGCTTGACTTATTTCACTCAGCATAATCTCTTCCAGTCCCGTCCATGTTGACATAAAAGTTGGGTATTCATACATTCTGATGGAGGCATAATACTCCATAGTGTATATGGAACACATCTTCCTTATCCATTGGTCCATTGAAGAGCATCTTGGTTCCTTCCACAGTTTGGCGTCAATGGCCATTTCTGCTATGAACATTGGGGTAAAGATGGTCCTTCTTTTCACTACATTTGTATTTTTGGGGTAAATACCCAATAGTGCAATTGCAGGGTCATGGGGAAGCTCTATTTTTAATTTCTTAAGGAATCTCCACACTGTTTTCCAAAGTGGCTGCACCAACTTGCATTCCCACCAACAGTGTAAAAGGGTTCCCCTTTCTCCACATCCTCTCCACACACATTGTTTCCTGTCTTGTTAATTTTGGCCATTCTAACTGGTGTAAGGTGGTATTCCAATGTGGTTTTGATTGGAATCCCCCTGATGGCTAGTGATGATGAACATTTTTTTAAAGATTTTATTTATTTAATTGACAGACAGAGATCACAAGTAGGCAGAGAGGCAGAGAGAGAGAGAGAGGGTGGAGGAAGCAGGTTCCCCAATGAGCAGAGAGCCCAATGTGGGGCTCGATCCCAGGACCCTGAGATCACGACCCGAGCTGAATGCAGAGGCTTTAACCCACTGAGCCACCTAGGCACCCCGATGATAAACATTTTTTCATGTGTCTGATAGCCATTTGTATGTCTTCATTGGAGAAGTGTCTGTTCATGTCTTCTGCCCATTTTTTGACATGATTAACTGTTTTGTGTGTGTTGAGTTTGAGAAGTTCTTTATAGATCCTGGATATCAGCCTTTTGTCTGTACTGTCATTTGCAAATGACTTACCCCATTCCGTGGATTGCCTCTTTTTTTTATTGTTTCAGAATTACTGTGCTTTTGATCTTGAAGGGCCAAAAGTTCATTTTTACTTTTGTTTCCTTTGCCGTTGGAGACATATCTTGAAAGAAGTTGCTGTCTCCACTGTCGAAGGGGTTACTGCCTATGTTCTCCTCTAGGATTCTGATGGATTCCTGCCTCACATTGAGGTCTTTTATCCATTTCGACTTTCTCTTTGTATATGGTGTAAGAGAATGCTCGAGTTTCATTCTTCTACACAGCTGTCCAAATTTCACAGCTTCATTTATTGAAGAGACTGTCTTTTTTCCACTGTATATTTTTCCTGCTTTGTTAAAGATTAGTTGACCATAAAGTTGAGGGTCCATATCTGGGCTCTCTACTCTGATCCACTGGCCTATGTGTCTGTTTTTGAACCAGTACCATGCTGTCTTAATGATCAAAGCTTTGTAGTAAAGCTTGAAATCAGGCAACGTGATGCCCCCAGTTTTGTTTTCTTTTTCAACATTTCCTCAGAAATTTGGGGTCTCTTCTGATTCCATACAAATTTTAGGATTGTTTGCTCCAGCTCTTTGAAAAATGGGGATGGAATTTTGAACGGAATGACATTGAAAGCATAGATTGCTCTAGGCAGTATAGACATTTTAAGAATGTTTATTTTTCTGATCCAGAAGTATGGGATGGTCTTCCATCTTTTTGTGTCTTCTTCAATTTCTTTCATGAGTGTTATGTATTTCCTTGAGTAAAGATCCTTTACCTCCTTGGTTAGGTTTATTCCCAGGTATCTTATGGTTCTTGGTGCTATAGTAAATGGAATCATTTCTCTAATTTCCCTTTCTGTATTTTCATTGTTAGTGTATAAGAAAGCCACTGATTTCTGTGCATTGACTTTGTATCCTGCCACATTACTGAATTGCTGTATGAGTTCTAGGAGTTTGGGAGTGGAGTCTTTTGGGTTTTCCTTATAAAGTATCATGTGATCTGTGAAGAGAGAGAGTTTGACTTCTTCATTGCCAATTTGAATACATTTTATTTCTATTTGATGTCTTATTGCTGTTGCTAGGACTTCTAACACTATGTTGAACAAGAGTGGTGAGAGTGGGCATCCTAGTTGTGATCCTGATTTCAATGGGAAGGCTGTGAGGTTTTTCCCATTGAGGATATTTGCTGTGGGTTTTTCATAGATAGATTTCATGAAGTTGAGGAATGTTCTCTCTATCCCTATACTTTGAAGCATTTTAATCAGTAATGGATGCTGGATTTTGTCAAATGTTCCTTCTGCATCATTGAGAGGACCACCTGGTTCTTCTCTCTTCTTTTATTGTTTTGTTCTATCACATTGATTGATTTGTCAATGTTGAACCATCCTTGCAACCCAGGGATGAATCCCACCTGGTCATGGTGGATAATCTTTTTAATGTGCTGTTGGATCCTATTTGCTAGGATCTTGTTGAGAATCCTAGCCTCCATATTCATCAGGGATATTGGTCTGAAATTTTCCTTTTTGGTGGGGTCTTTGCCTGGTTTGGGGATCAGGGTAATGCTGGCTTCATAAAAAGAGTCTGGAAGTTTTCCTTATGCTTAAATTTTTTGAAACAGCTTCAGAAGAATAGGTGTTATTTCTTCTTTGAAGGTTTGGTAGAATTCCCCAGGGAATCAGTCAGGTCCTGGGCTCTTGTTTTTTGGGAGGTTTTTGATCACTGTTTCAATCTCATTTCTAGATATTGGTCTATTCAGGTTGTCAATTTCTTCCTGGTTCAATTTTGGAAGTTTATAGCTTCCTGGGAATGCATCCAATTCATCTAGGTTGCTTAACTTATTGGCATATAACTGTTCATAATAACTTCTGATGATTGTTTCTATTTCCTTGGTGGTAGTTGTGATCTACCTTTTCGTTCATATTTTAATTATTTGGGCCTTCTCTCTTTTATTATGGATTAATTTGGCCAATGGTTTATCAATCTTATTGATTGTTTCAAAAACCAGCTCCTAGTTTCATTGATGCGTTCCACTGTATCTCTAGTTTCTATCTCATTGATCTCTGCTCTAATCTGGATTATTTCCCTTCTTGTGTGTGGAGTTGGCTTAATTTCTTGTTGATTCTCCAGTTCTTTAAGGTGTAGAGGCAGCTGGTGTATTCTGGATTTTTCAATTTTTTTGAGGGAGGCTTGGATGGCTATGCATTTCCCCCGTAGGACTGCCTTTGCATAGGTTTTGGGCCGAAGTGTCTTCATTCTCATTGGTTTCCATAAATTATTTAAGTTCTGCTTTGATATCCTGGTTGATCTAACCATTCTTAAGCAAGGTCGTCTTTAGCTTCCAGGTGTTTGAGTTCCTTCCAAACTTTTCCTTGTGATTGAGCTCCAGTTTCAAAGATTTGTGATCTGAGAATATGAAGGGAATAATCTCAATCTTTTGGTATCAGTTGAGCCCTGATTTGTGACCTAGTATGTGGTCTATTCTGGAGAAGTTTCCATGTGCACTTGAGAAGAATGAGTATTCTGTTGTTTTAGGGTGGAATGTTCTGTATATATCTATGAGGTTTGTCTGGTCTAATGTGTCATTCAATGCTTTTGTTTCTTTATTAATTTTCTGATCAAATGATCTGTCTATTACTGAGAGTGGTGTGTTAAGATCTCCTACCATTAATGTATTCATATTAATATGACTCTTTATCTTGGTTAACAGTTTTCTTATGTAAATGGCTGCTCCCATATTGGGGGCATAGATATTTACAATTGTTAGACCATCTTGGTGGATAGTCCCTTTAAGAATGATGTAGTGTCCTTCTGTATCTCTGACTACAGCCTTTAGCTTAAAATCTAATTTACCTGGTATGAGAATTGCTACCCCAGCCTTTTTTGAGGCCCATTGGCATGAAAAATTCTTCTCCATCCCTTCACTTTCAGTCTGGGTGTATCCTCAGGTTCAAAATGGGTCTCTTGTAGACACCATATGGATGGGTCCTGTCATTTTATCCAATCTGCAACCCTGTGTCATTTTATGGGTGCTTTTAGGCCATTCACATTGAGAGTGATTAATGAGAGATACGTTTTTATTGACATCTATGACATCTATGAAGTTGTGGTGGTTGTTCTCTTGTCTTTTTTTTTTTTTTTTTTTGGTTGGCTTTCTGTGGGAGGGGCCTGCTGCATGGTTTTTCAGGCGGTGTTCCCTGAGTTAAGTCCTCCTGTCCCCATCAAGGGGGTGGGCTCTGAGGAAACTGGCTTTTCAGGCTTTTGTTCTCTGGAGGTTTTTTTGTTTGTTCGTTTGTTTTCTCTCGCCTTGGCAGCTTTTGATGGTTTTTGGAAGTTTAGAGGAAAGCAAACTGCCCCCAGACGTCCCTCTCAGAGAGAAGCCTCAGTCTATTCCCCTCTGGGTGCTCCAGAGCACGTAAATTTCCCCTCTGTGCTGGCAGAGCACAGATTCCCAGTCATGGTCTCTGGGGTCACAGGAACTCCTGCTTGTACCCTAAACCATGATAGCTGAGGCTGTGTGGGCAGCTCCAGACCACCGGAGAGGTTCCAAGCAGCGATAGTGTACTGATATTTTCCTGCTGGCCCCGGCTGGGAGTGCTCAGACTCTCCGGGTCCGAGAGAGCACAAACTGGCGCCTGCATGGACCTCTCTCACGGAGGGGTGTGGGGCGCAACTCAGACTCTGGTAGCACGGCACATGCGGAGAGTGCAAAAGGCTGTGGTTCTGCCTGATGGCGAGGCTCCCTCACCCTCACAGGAGCCACCACCAAGATGCTCTCAAGTGTGCTGGCAGCTCAGGGACAAAGACGGTGCTTCTTCACCATACTCTATCTAGCTCAGTGCCAGGGGTGGTTGTCCTCAGTCCGGGGACTTTAGCCCCTGTCCCTAACCGCTCCAATTCCCACAACTTCCCCCCAGGATCCTTTGCTCTTTTTGAGTGCTTTCAACCAGACTCCAAGTTAATGCTGGTCCCTAATCGCAGGGCACTCTCATATTGGGGTATTACTTTCCAATGGGTCGCTTCTGGTGGCTCCCTCCCCCTTTTGTTAATCTTCAGATATCAGTCCAATGTTCCCACTCCACTTTACCTGACCACTGGTGTCTTCTGCCCCTGTAGAAATCCAGAAGTGTATAATTCTAATCTCAGGCTGATTTCATGGGTGATCAGAGTTCTTTAGTAGGTAATCAGCTCATTTTAGGGTACAGGTTGAAAGGGCCCCTCCTCCTACTTCCCCGCCATCTTGTTTCCCCCTTCATAGATTTTTTTTATGATGTTGAGGAATGTTCCCTCTATTTCTATACTGTGAAGAGTTTTAATAATGAAAGGATGTTGTATTTTCTCAAATGCTTTTTCTGCATCAATTGAGAGGATCATATGGTTCTTGTCTTTTCTTTTATTGATGTGTTCTATCACGTTGAGTTGAAAATGTTGAACCACCCTTGCATCCCAGGCATAAAACTCAATTTATCGTGGTGAATAATCATTTTAATGTACGGTTGGATCCTATTAGTTAGGATGTTGTTGAGTATTTTAGCATCGATATTCATCAGGGATATTGGTCTGAAATTCTCCTTTCTGATGAGGTCTTTTCCTGGTTTTGGAATCAGGGTAATGCTGGCCTCATAGAAGGAATTTGGAAGTTTTACTTCTGTTTCTATTTTGTGGAAGAAGTCCAGTAGAATAGCTATTATTTCTTCTTTAAGTGTTTGGTATAATTCCCCAGGGAATCCATAACGTCCTGGACTCTTGTTTTTCAGGAGGTTTATGATCACTGCTTAAATCTCTTTACTGGTTTGTGGTCTATTCAGGTTGTCAGTTTCTTCCTGTTTTAGTCTTGGTAGTTTGTACGTTCCCAGGAAGGCATTCATTTCTTCCATGTTGCTTAACTTATTGGCATATCATTGTTGATAATAATTTTTGATGTTTGTTTCTATTTCCTTGGTATTAGTCGTGATCTCTCACCTTTCATTCATAATTTTGTTAATTTGGGTCCTTTCTCTTTTCTTTTGGAAAAATCTGGCCAGTGGTTTATCAATCTTATTAATTCTTTCAAAGAACCAACTTCAAGTTTTGTTGATCTGCTCTACTGCATTTCTGGTTTCTAATGCATTGATCTCTGCTCTAATCTTAATTATTTCTCTTCTCACACATGGCTTAAGTTTCATTTGTTGTTTTTTCTCATGTTCTTTAAGGTGTAAAGTTAGTTGGTGAATTCTGGATTTTTCTATTTTTTTGAGTGAGGCTTGGATGGTATGCATTTCTCCCTTAGGACCGCCTTTACTGTATCCCAAAGGTTTTGGACTGATGTGTTTTCATTCTTATTAGTGTCCATGAATTGTTTAAGTTCTTCTTTAATTTCCTGGTTGTGCAATTCGTTCTTTAGCTGGATGCTTTTTAACTTCCAAATGTTTGAATTCCTTTGAAATATTTTCTTGCGATTGAGTTCCAGTTTCAAGGTATTGTGGTCTGACATGCAGGGGAAAAAAATCTCCATCTTTTGGTACTGGCTAAGACCTGATTTTTACCAGGTAGGTGGTTATTTTGGAAAAAATTCTGTGTTCATTTGATAATAATGAGTATTCTGTTGTTTTAAGGTAGAATGTTCTGTATATATCTATGAAATCCATATTTGCAAATGACATTACAGATAAAGGGCTGATATCCAAGATCTATAAAGAACTTCTCAAACTCAAACTCAAAAAACTAATAGCCCAGTCTAAAAATGGACAGAAGACATGAACGGATTCTTCTCCAAAGAAGACAAACAAATGGTTAACAGACACGTGAAAAAATGTTCAACATCTCTAGCCATCAGGGAAATACAAATCAAAGCCACAATGAGATACCACCTTACACCAGTTAGAATGGCAAAATTTAACAAGGTAGGAAATGACAAATGTGGGCGAGTATGTGGAGAAAGGGTAAGCCTCTTACACTATTGGTGGGAATGCAAGGTGTAGCCACTATGGAAAATAGTATGGAGATTCCTCAAGATGTTAAAAATAGAGCTACCCTACAACCCAGCAATTGCTCTACTTGCTATTTACTCCAAAGATACAGAAGCAGTGGAAATAAGGGCCACATGCACCCATGTTCATAGCAGCAATGCCCACAGTAGCCAAACTGTGTTAGGAGCTGAGATGTCCTTCAACAAATGAATGGATTAAAAAATGTGGTAAATATATACAATGGAATATATACATCAGAAATGATGAACACTGACCATTTGCATCAACATGGATGGACCTGGAGGGGAATATACTAAGTGAAATAAGTCAATCAGAGAAAGCTAATTATCATATGGTTTCACTTGTATGTGGAACATAAGTGATAGCACAGAAGACCATAGGAAGGAAATCTGAAGGGGGAGAAATCAGAGAGGGAGATGAGCCGTGAGAGACTATGGACCCATGAGAGACAATATAAGGGTCTCAGAGGGGAGGAAGGTGGGGGGAGAAGGTAACAGGGTGTTGGGTATTGAGGAGGGCATATTTTGTGATGAGCACTGAGTTTACACTTAACTAATGAAACATTGAACACTACATCAGAAAACTATGTATTATTATACAGTGGAAAACTGAGCATAATTTAAAAAATAGGAGATAAGCAGAGATAAAGAGAATTAGCATCTGATGGAAAATACAAAAAAGAGCTTAATAGACATGTGGAATAAATAAAAAGATTTGACATACATACAGTTGGAGGTACAAAAAGGAGTAGAGAGAAAAATCACAGGAAATTAACATTTGAAGTTACCATGTCTGAGATGTTTTTCTGAAATACTGCAAGATGTTAAACTAAGATGTTAAAAAGCTATATAAGCACACCTCAGAGATATTTCAGTTTCAGATCCAAACCACTGCAGTAAAGCAAATATTGCAATGAAAAAAAAATAGAGCTACCCTATGGCCCAGCAATTGCTCTACTAAGTATTTGCCCCAAAGATAAAGATGTAGCAAAACAAAGGAAGACCTGCACTCCAATATTTATAGCATCATTTTCCACAATCGCCAAAGTATGAAAGGAGCTGAGATGTCCTTTGACATATTAATGGATAAAGAAGATGTAGTTTGTATATGCAGTGGAATATTACTCAGCCATCAGCAAGGATGAATACTGACTCGGATGGACCTGGAGGGTATTATGCTAAGTGAAATAAATCAATCAGAGAAGCACAATATTCATATGGTTTCACTCATATATGGACTATAAGAAACCGTGTGGAAGACCATAAGTGATGGGAGGGAAAACTGAATGGGAAGTCATCAGAGAGAGAGACAAACCATGAGAGACTCTTAAGTATGGGAAACAAAGTGAGGATTATTGAAGGGGATGTTTGTGGGAGGATGTGGTAACTGGGTTTGGGATTAAGGATGCTCATGATGTGATCAGCACTGGGTGTTATACACAACTGATGAATTGTTGAACATTACATCTGAAACTAATGATGTATTACTATGTGTTGGTTAATTGAATTTAAATTAAGAAAAAAAGGAAAAATATTTTAAACAAACAAACAAAACAGAAATGCAACTGACTTCTGTGCATTGGTTTTATATTCTGCCACATTGCTGAATTCTTGTATCAGTTCTAGCAATTTTGGGGTGAAGTCTTTTGGATTTTCTACATGTCATCTGGGAAGAGTGAGAGTTTGACTTCTTTGCCTATTTGGATGCCTTTTATTTCTTTTTGTTGTCTGATTGCTGAGGCAAGGAGTTCCAGTATTATGTTGAATAAAAGTGATAATTGTGGACATCCCTGTTGTGCTTCTGGCCTTAGGGGAAAGGCTCTCAGTTTTTCTCAATTGAGGATGCTATTTGCTGTGGGTTTTCCATAGATGGCTCTTATGATATGGAGGGATGTTCCCTCTATTCCTACATTGTGGAGAGTTTTATCAAGAAAGGATGTTTTGTCAAAGGTGAAGCTCTCATTTCACATTAGTCTAAAGATGACACTGAAAAAAAAAATGACTCTATGCTTGCCAGATTTTGTAGGGAGCTGGTAGATGTAAGTATAGGGCAAGGGGTGGGATGAAGGCCACATATCTCACTGGGTAGACAAGGATTAGTCACTCAGAAGACTAGAGTGTAGTTCAGAGACAATGAGTAGTTGACAGATCTCACCCAGCATCTTATCTCCCTTCTGACTTCCTGGTTCTTAGGAATTGGAAAACAGCTGCCCTTTAGGGATTCTTGGATTGTCTCTCAAAACGTTTCCATTTCTGGTTTAGAACTGTCATAGGTTGGGAGAGAACTATGGAGTGGGAAATAAGAGAGGCAGTCTAACAAGGTGTCTCTCTCCAACTGAGGACCACTTTCTGCCTCATCCAACCTCCTAGAGGAACCCTATTCTCCCAGGTTAGTATCCATATCTGTACCCTATAGCCCAATAGGCCCATAATTAACAATATGCTTGCTTATCATATTTTCATTTGGTGGGTTCATATCAGAGCACACTCCAACTCTCCCAGTCCTTTATTCCCAAGTCAAGGAAGGCCTCATGTAAAATTACGACCCCTGACTTTCCCCAAATCTTTCTAACTCTCCTATTCCTGCAAATTATGACTTTTAATTTTATTGTTTATGAAAGGTATTTCCAGTACCACTATGATGAATGGGTCTAGAAAACTACTATGGTTTGGGGGTTGGGACATGTAGGCCCCTCAGGAATGAGTCATTTGGGTTAAAGGTGTGTTATGCCTTATTTAGTTGGCTAGGGAGTTCTGACAAGGAAGGAAGGTTCTCTAAAACAAAGTATTAATGACAGTTCTCATACTTGTAGCCTGCATCTAGAACCAGAGCAGAGGTCTTAGAGACCAATGAATCAAAAGACTTACGGGTGAGGAGGAGTCAAGATGGCAGAGAAGTAGCAGGCTGAGACTACATTGGGTAGCAAGAGATCAGCTAGATAGCTTAACAAACCATTGCGAACACCTACAAATCCAATGGGAGATCAAAGAGAGGAAGAACAGCAATTCTGAAAACAGAAAATCGACCACTTTCTGAAAGGTAGGACCTGTGGAGAAGTGAATCGAAAGGGACAGGAGGATAGACCGCGGGGGAGGGGCCAGTTCCTGGCAAGTGGCGGAGCAACAGAGCACTAAATCGGGACTTTTAAAAGTCTGCTCCACTGAGGGACATCGCTCCAGAGGCTAAACCGGGGTGAAGCCCACACGGGGTCAGCGTGGCCCCAGGTCCCACAGGGTCACAGAAGGATCGGGGGTGTCTGAGTGTCACAGAGCTCACAGGTATTGGAGTGGGGAAGCAAGCTACAGAGACAGAGCCGAGGAGTGAGCTCTCAGCTCAGGGTTACCTTGAACTGGTCGCAGACTGGGTGAGCTCGGAGCGCGGCTGGAGGCCAGGGAGACGGGAGTGATTGGGGCTTTTCTCTGAGGGCGCACTGAGGAGTGGGGCCCCGAACTCTCAGCTCTTTTGGGTAGGAGATTGGGAGGTCGCCATTTTCATTCCCGTCCTCCTGAACTCTACAGAAAGCATTCAGGGAACAAAAGCTCCCAAAAGCAAAACTGAGCAGATTACTTACTTAGCTCGGCCCCTGGCAAGGGAAGTGCAACACTGCCTCGGGCAAAAACACTTGAGAATCATTACAACAGGCCCCTCCCCCAGAAGATCAACAAGAAATCCAGCCAAGACCAAGTTCACTTAACAAGAAGAGCAGCGGAACTCCAGAGGAGGAAAAAGCAAAGCACGGAATTCATGGCTTTCTCCCCATTATTCTTTAGTTTTGCAGTTAATTTAATTTTTTCTTTAATTTTATTTTTTTATATATTTTTATATTTTTTATTTATTTTTATTTTTTTCTTTTTCTGCAAATTTTTTTTAACTTTTACCCTTTTTTTAAAAATTTTTAACTAGTTTATCTTAACACTACCTTTCCAAAAAAATAATCTTTTTTGAACCTTCAGTATTATAGTCATATTTTATCCTTCATAATATTTAACTTTATTTTTTGTATTCACATAAGGGTTTTTTCTTCTAAAAAATTTGGGGTACAACTTGCTCTAGTGGATCAAAATATACCCTAAATCTAGCTCTGGGTTTCTTCTAGTTTCCAGCCTGAGCAAATTCTCTCCACTTTCTTTTTCTTTATTTTCCCAACTAACTTACTTTATCAACTCCTTTTTTTAGAAATTAAAAAAAAATTTGTTTTTCATCTTTATAGGCAAATTCCATCCCTTCATTGTGTTTACCCTTATATACGTTTTTCATTCTTTAAAATTTTGGGAGGTACTTTCTTCTAAGAGGCCAAAATACCCCACAATTAAGTGGGTGACCCTGTTCTAGTCACCAGTCTAATATATATATATTTTTCTTTTTTATATTTTTTCTTTATTTGTTTTCTTTTTTTAATTTTTATTTCTGAACTTCTTTTTATCCCCTTTCTCCCCCCCCCCCACGATTTGGGGTCTCTTTTGATTTCGTTAAAGGGCATTTTCCTGGGGTCTTTGCCACCCTTTTAGTATTTTATTTGCTCCTTCATATACTCTTATCTGGAAAAAATGACAAGGCAGAAAAACTCACCACAAAAAAAAAGAACAAGAGGCAGTACCAAAGGCTAGGTACCTAATCAATACAGACATTGGTTATATGTCAGATATAGAGTTCAGAATGACCATTCTCACGGTTCTAGCCAGGCTTGAAAAAGGCATGGAAGATATTAGAGAAACCCTCTCTGGAGATATAAAAGCCCTTTCTGGAGAAATAAAAGAACTAAAATCTAACCAAGCTGAAATTTAAAAAGCTATTAATGAGGTGCAATAAAAAATGGAGGCTCTTACTGCTAGGATTAATGAGGCAGAAGAAAGAATTAGTGATATAGAAGACCAAATGACAGAGAATAAAGAAGCTGAGCAAAGGAGAGACAAACAGCTACTGGACCACGAGGGGAGAATTCGAGAAATAAGTGACACCATAAGATGGAACAACATTAGAATAATTGGGATCCCAGAAGAAGAAGAGAGAGAGGGGGGAGCAGAAGGTATATTGGAGAGAATTATTGAAGAGAATTTCCCTAATATGGCAAAGGGAGCAAGGATCAAAATCCAGGAGGTACAGAGAACCCTCCTCAAAATCAACAAGAATAGGTCCCCACCCCGTCACCCAATAGTAAAATTTACAAGTCTTAGCGACAAAAGAAAATCCTGAAAGCAGCCTGGGAAAAGAAGTCTGTAACATACAATGGTAAAAACATTAGGTTGGCAGCAGACTTATCCACAGAGACCTGGCAGGCCAGAAAGAACTGGCATGATACATTCAGAGCACTGAATGAGAAAAACATGCAGCCATGAATACTATATCCAGCTAGGCTATCACTGAAAATAGAAGGAGAGATAAAAAGCTTCCAGGACAAACAAAAACTGAAAGAATTTGCAAACACCAAACCAGCTCTCCAGGAAATATTGAAAGGGGTCCTCTAAGCAAGGAGAGACCCTAAAAGTAGTAGATCAGAAAGGAACAGAGACAATATACAGTAATAGTCACCTTGCAGGCAATACAATGGCACTAAATTCATATCTCTCAATAGTTACCCTGAATGTTGACGGGCTAAATGCCCCAATCAAAAGACACGGGATATCAGAATGGATAAAAAAACAAAACCCATCAATATGTTGCCTACAAGAAACTCATTTTAGACCCGAAGACACCTCCAGATTTAATGTGAGGGGGTGGAAAACAATTTACCATGCTAATGGACATCAGAAGAAAGCTGGGGTGGCGATCCTTATATTAGATCAATTAGATTTTAAGCCAAAGACTATAATAAGAGATGAGGAAGAACACTATATCATACTCAAAGGGTCTATCCAACAAGAAGATCTAACAATTTTAAATATCTATGCCCCTAACATGGGAGCAGCCAACTATATAAACCAATTAATAACAAAATCAAAGAAACACATCAACAACAATACAATAATAGTAGGGGACTTTAACACGCCCCTCACTGAATTGGACAGATCATCCAAGCAAAAGATCAACAAGGAAATAAAGGCCTTGAATGACACACTGGACCAGATGGACATCACAGATATATTCGGAACATTTCATCCCAAAGCAACAAAATACACATTCTTCTCTAGTGCACATGGAACATTCTCCAGAATAGATCACATCCTGGGTCATATATCAGGTCTCAACTGGTATCAAAAGATTGGGATCATTCCCTGCAATTTTCAGATGACAATGCTCTGAAGCTAGAACTCAATCACAAGAGGAACTCTAGAGAGAACCCAAATACATGGAGACTAAACAGCATCCTTCTAAAGAATGAATGGGTCAACCAGGAAATTGAAGAAGAATTGAAAAAAATCATGGAAACAAATGATAATGAAAACACAATGGTTCAAATTCTGTGGGACACAGCAAAGGCAGTCCTGAGAGGAAAACATATAGCGGTACAAGCCTTTCTCAAGAAACAAGAAAGGTCTCAAATACACAACCTAACCCTACACCTAAAGGAGCTGGAGAAAGAACAACAAAGAAAGCCTAAACCCAGCAGGAGAAGAGAAATCATAAAGATCAGAGCAGAGGTTGGGGGAGCCAGGTGGTGGGTATTGTGGAGGGCACGCATTGCATGGAGCACTGGGTGTGGTGTAAAACTATGAACTCTGTAACGCTGAAAAGAAATAAAAAAAAAAGAAAGATCAGAGCAGAAATCAATGAAATAGAAACCAAAAAAACAATAGAACAAATCCACAAAACTAGGAGCTGGTTCTTTGAAAGAATAAGATTGATAAACCCCTGGCCAGACTTATCAAGAAGAAAAGAGAAAGGACCCAAATAAATAAAATCATGAATGAAAGAGGAGAAATCACAACCAACACCAAAGAAATACAAACAATTATAAGAACATACTATGAGCAACTCTATGCCAACAAATTAGGCAATCTGGAAGAAATGGATGCATTCCTAGAGACATATAAACTACCACAACTGAACCAGGAGGAAATAGAAAACCTGAACAGACCCATAACCAGTAAGGAGATTGAAACAGTCATCAAAAATCTCCAGACAAACAAAAGCCTAGGGCCAGACGGCTTCCCAGGGGAATTCTACCAAACATTTAAAGAAGAATTAACTCCTATTCTCCTGAAACTGTTCCAAAAAATAGAAATGGAAGGAAAACTTCCAAACTCAGTTTATGAGGCCAGCATCACCTTGATCCCAAAACCAGACAAGGATCCCATCAAAAAAGAATTATAGACCAATATCCTTGATAAACACAGAGGAGAGAATTCTCACCAAAATACTAGCCCATAGGATTCAACAGTACATTAAAAGGATTATTCATCATGACCAAGTGGGATTTATTCCAGGGCTGCAAGGTTGGTTCAACATCCACAAATCAATCAATGTGATACAACACATTAATAAAAGAAAAATCAAGAACCATATGATACTCTCAATAGATGCTGAAAAAGCATTTGACAAAGTAAAGCATCCCTTCCTGATCAAAACTCTTCAAAGTGTAGGGATAGAGGGCACATACCTCAATATTATCAAAGGCATCTATGAAAAACCCACCGCAAATATCATTCTCAATGGAGAAAAACTTATAGCTTTTCTGCTAAGGTCAGGAACATGGCAGGGATGTCCATTATCACCACTGCTATTCAACTTAGTACTAGAAGTCCTAGCCTCAGCAATCAGACAACAAAAAGAAATTAAATGCATCCAAATTGGCAAAGAAGAAGTCAAACTGTCACTCTTTGCAGATGATATGATACTGTATGTGGAAAACCCAAAAGACTCCACTCCAAAACTGCTAGAACTTGTACACGAACTCAGTAAAGTGTCAGGATATAAAATCAATGTACAGAAATCAGTTGCATTTCTTTACACCAGAAACAAGACAGAAGAAAGAGAAATGAAGGATTCAATCCCATTTACAATTGCACCCAAAATCATAAGATACCTAGGAATAAACCTAACCAAAGAGTCAAAGAACCTGTATTCAGAAAAGTATAAAGTACTCATGAAAGAAATTGAGGAAGACACAAAGAAATGGAAAAATGTTCCATGCTCCTGGATTGGAAGAACAAATATTGTGAAAATGTCTATGCTACCTAAAGCAAACTACGCATTTAATGCAATCACTATCAAAATCCCATCCTTTTTGTTCAAAGAAATGGACCAACTTATTCTAAAATTTATATGGAATCAGAGAAGACCTCAAATAGGCAAAGGAATGCAGAAAAAGAACGCCAAAGTTGGTGGCATCACAATTCCGGACTTCAAGCTCTATTACAAAGCTGTCATCATCAAGACAGTATGGTACTGGCACAAAAACAGACACATAGATCAATGGAACAGAATAGAGAGCCCAGAAATAGACCCTCAACTCTATGGTCAACTAATCTTTGATAAAGGAAGAAAGAATGTCCAATGGAAAAAAGACAGCCTCTTCAATAAATGGTGTTGGGAAAATTGGACAGCCACTTGCAGAAAAATGAAATTGGACCATTTCCTTACACCACACACGAAAATAGACTCAAAATGGATGAAGGACCTCAATGTGAGAAAGGAATCCATTAAAATCCTTGAGGAGAACATAGGCAGCAACCTCTTCAACCTCAGCCGCAGCAACATCTTCCTAGGAACATTGCCAAAGGCAAGGGAAGCAAGGGCAAAAATGAACTATTGGGATTTCATCAAGTTCAAAAGCTTTTGCACAGCAAAGGAAACCGTTAACAAAACCAAAAGACAACTGACAGAATGGGAGAAGATATTTGCAAACGACATATCAGATAAAGGGCTAGTATCCAAAATCTATAAAGAACTTATCAAACTCAACACCCAAAGGACAAATAACCCAATCAAGAAATGGGCAGAGGACATGAACAGACATTTCTGCAAAGAAGACATCTAGATGGCCAACAGACACATGAAAAAGTGCTCCACATCACTCGGCATCAGGGAAATACAAATCAAAACCACAATGAGATATCACCTCACACCAGTCAAAATGGCTAAAATTAACAAGTCAGGAAATGACAGATGCTGGCGAGGATGTGGAGAAAGGGGAACCCTCCTACACTGTTGGTGAGAATGCAAGCTGGTGCAACCGCTCTGGATAACAGCATGGAGATTCCTCAAAAAGTTGAAAATAGAACTACCCTATGACCCAGCAATTGCACTACTGGGTATTTACCCTAAAGATACAAACGTAGTGATCCGAAGGGGCACGTGCACCCGAGTGTTCATAGCAGCAATGTCTACAATAGCCAAACTATGGAAAGAACCTAGATGTCCATCAACAGATGAATGGATAAAGAAGATGTGGTATATATACACGATGGAATACTATGCAGCCATCAAAAGAAATGAAATCTTGTCATTTGCAGCAACGTGGATGGAACTAGAGAGTATCATGCTTACTGAAATAAGTCAATCAGAGAAAGACAACTATCATTTGATCTCCCTGATATGAGGAAGTGGAGATGCAACATGGGGGATTGGGGGGGTAGGTAAAGAATAAAAGAAACAAGATGGGATTGGGAGGGAGACAAACCATAAGTGACTCTTAATCTCACAAAACAAACTGAGGGTTGCTGGTGGGAGGGGTATCGGGAGAGGGGGGTAGGGTAATGGACATTGGGGAGGGTATGTGCTATGGTGAGTGCTGTGAAGTGTGTAAACCTGGCGATTCACAGACCTGTACCCCTGAGGATAAAAATACATTATATGTTTATAAAAAATAAAGAAATTAAAAAAAAAGACTTAGGGGTCCTTGAAGCCACAGAACAATCTAGGAATGGGGGCTGGAAAATCTGTTTATATCATTTTCTCTGCTTCTATATGTGTTTAAAGGTTCAAAAGTAGATCTGCCTCAATCTAAAGTGGAAGTGGCTTGATCTACCCTCAAGAGAAACTCAAATAGGCCTGGGTTACTGAAGATAGGATCTTAAAGCTATATAGAAACATATCAAAATGGCATTAATGGGATTGATGTAAAGATGGACTTTAAATGCCCACAACCTCATATATGAACCTCATACATATATGAAGTCCCAGGTATGACTTCAGAATTCTGGAACACAACAAAATCACAGGACTAATCTATACCTCCTCTTTTTTAACATTTTTTTTGTTTATTATGGGAAGTTTGAAACATATACAAAATAGAAAAAACCGTATAATGAACCTCCACATACTTACTATCCAGCTTTAAAAATTAGTAATTTATCAATTCCTACACCCATTTCCTCACAACACTTCTCTAGATTATTTTGAAACAAGTCCTTGACATCCTATCGTTTTGTCCAAAACCAGTATTTGTTTCTAAATAACAAGGATTACAAACATTATAACTACAATACCATTATCAAACCTAAAAATATACTAAGAATGATTCCTTAATAACATCCAATAAACAGTGTTCAGATTTCCTTGATTGCCTCACAAATGTTATGTTACAGTTATATTCCCATAAAGATCTTAATAAGTTCCATACATTAAAATTAATTGGCATGTTTAAGTCTCTTTTAAGTTCAGGCTGGTTCAATCTCTCTCTCTCTATCTCTCTCTCTCTCTGTCTCTCTCTCTCAGTGTGTTTATTGAAGAAACTGAACTGGTTGATTTGTCCTGTAGTGCTTCCCATAGTTTGGTGTACATTTTATACACATCTCTGTGGTAGACTTCAATTGCCCCCTCTGTTCCATTTCTTATAATTTAGAGAAATATAGAGGCTTGATAAGACAGAGATTCAATATTTTGGCAAGACTGCTTCATTAAACAGTGCTGGATCATTCCATCCAGAGGCGCATAATGGTAGATGAGAATTTTTTGGTGTTTTAAAGAAAGATTTATACATGAAGGAAACAGATTTAGAGTAGAGTGAGGCTGAACAGAGCTGGTATATCTATCAAACCCAGGTCTTCTAACTCCCTGTCCCATAATCCTTGCCCTGTAACACAGTCCACCAGGCTGTTGATGGGGGCATTTAATGGACATGTCAGGAAGACCACTGGGAACAGCTGCCTACTTTTTCTGTTTCAAGCAAGATTTCTCCTTAGCTCCCCAGGTTTCTCTGGCTATAGTTCCAGTACAGTATTTCTACAACAGAAACAGTGGGGTTTCTCACTTGTCTTGGACAATTCTAAACATGGTGGGCAAGCTAGCCTCTTCAAGAAAGGGAAAATAAAGGACCATTTGGCTCAAAACAACAGGGTGGGGTGTATATATAAACTGGTGGGACTGGAAGGGTGAAGGGATACCCTACTTTCTGGGAGGAGCATCCTGGGCTTGCTGCCAATGGAGTTGAGAAGGAGAGGGGAAGAAGCAGGAGAAAGTATGGAGCAGATAATTCTGGGAAATCACCTTGAAGGAAGAAGTCAGCCTCTGGCACTGCTGCTCTTTGTGGAACGGAAAAAGGGGTTTTCCAGCTTTGTTAAAAAAGACTCTTTCTGCCTAGATATTACCTGGTGACTCATTGGCAAGTTCATCTCTTAATGCAGACTGGTCCACCTACAGATTTCTGTCCATTTTAGATTCTCATTATGTTTCAAGGACCAAAGGGCTACAAATTGAGTTTGGGTGATCTGGGAAGCCTTAAGACTTGGACAGACCCTAGGAGGTCATGTTCCTCCTCCAGCCTTCCTAATAAATCCCACAATTTCTTCACCTTCCAGTTTTGCTTCCTTCTTCACCAATCTTCACTACTGGGCAGTCTTTTCTCTGAGTTAACTCAAACCCTTGCTGATAAAGTATAAACCAATTTTCTCTCTCTCTTTTTTTTTTTCCTTTGTGGAGAGGAAGAGAAGCTCTTAGCTGTAGCAAATAACTCAAGGACCTAGTTCTTGGTTCATACCTTCATTATGTCCCAGGCTGATGATTGCACCAATGTCTCTGCCTCATTTCTCATTGCTTCCGTGATCATCATCCAGTCTGTGGCCAGATTAATCTTTACAAGGTGCAACACTGCTCATGTTAGAAAAGCTGTGGAATATTGTGATCAGAGTATGGGGTCTAGAAGCCAGACTTCCTGTTTGAGCAACTATCCTGGTTCAACTACTTCTTAGCTGTGTGACCTTAACTTCCCTGGGTCTCAGTTTCCTCATTTGTAAAATTATATATTGTGATGATCAAATGAGTTGGTATATGTCAGGCACTTAGAACAGTGTCTGGCACATAGTTTTGGCTTTGGTTTATGACATTTCTTCTGCTGGAACTAACCATTGCCTATTATCCTCCACTTGTGTTTTTGAAATCCTACCATGTTTCTAAGCCCAGCTTAAGTGCTGCTTCCTCCCTGAAGCCTTTCCTGAGCTTTTGCAACCTCTTCCTCTGCTACATTTCCAGAGAATTTGTGTGTTTGTACGGCATTTATGACATCTCTGCATATTGTCATATATTATCATTGTTTACATGTGACATCTCAATGGTACTCCCTTGAGAAAAATTGCCACACACCTACCACTTTGCCCAGTGCTCAATCAGTGGGAATGGTATTATTCCTATATGCTTGGTTGTTTAAACCAGTGGCTCAGTCCTAGCTGCAAACTGGAATTACGTAAGGATCTTCAAAAACTACTAATGCCTGGGCCGTACACCTAGAGATTGTGATGTCATTGCTCTGAGGTGGGGCCTGAGGGTTTGTATTTTTGCAATCTCCCCAAGGTGATTTTGATATATATCCTGGGCTGAGAATCCTTGATTTAAAAGTTTTAGTAACAATATTGTTCTTATATAAGCCTCACAAAAACATTGGTGGGTTACACTATGGAGTAACATTAATGATATTTTATAAATGAATAAACTGAAGCTCAAAAAGGCTAAAATGACTAGTCCAAGGTTACACAGACCTTGAATAGCAGGATGGGGAAGTACAGAAAGAGTTTATAACTCCAAGTTCAATGCTTTGTCCTTCAGAAGACAGATTTCTTAGCCTCTCCTATCATATTGGTTGCTCCTCAAAAATCAAGAACTCTGTCTTAAAGGTTAGGAATATTTTTTCAAGAATAGAAACATATCCTCAAGTTCAGAGAATGTGTTTTATTCTAAGTACTATGAGCATGGGTACTGAGTGGTGAAAGGTGAAGAATGAAATGTATCAATCACTCATGAGGAAAGAATGTAGAGAGGAGGTAGATTAAGTTGGTATTGGTGAGGAATACTGGGACAGACATTTTGAAGAGAGACATTCCCTCCTCTCTTAATAGTCTTTTCTCTGACTTCTTTCCTCTCTCTCTCTCTCTCATCTGCATTTGCCCTCTTAACCTGGGATGGTACCATATATGCTCTTTACTGTTCACTAAGAGCATACCTCTTCTTATGCCCTGACTTCCTCTTTCTCCACAGTTTCAACATCCCTTGACCATTTTCCTCTTTCTCTTTTTCATTCTCCATTTATATCTTTAGTCTTGTGTGAACACAGGCAAGTTATTGTATCTTGTAATGACTTATAGGTCATAAGTCCCCCCACAGCCCACAGCCCCTCCAGTCTAGATATCTTTCAGTAAACACTTTTCAGAAGCAAGGCCTATATGCCTGCAAACAGCAATCTCCGATGTGAGGGACATTGCCAAAAAAAAAAAAAAAAAAAAAACAACAAACTTTGTTTTCTTTAGCAGTTTATTATGGTGCTGTCATTTTAGCATTTACCTCAAACTAAGTTTATTCCTTCCTTCCTTCCTCCCTCCCTTCCTTCCTTCCTTCCTTCCTTCCTTCCTTCCTTTCTGTCTTTCTGTCTGTCTTTCTTTCTTTCAATGCATATCAGAGAGAGGAGAAGAAAGAACTGGAGGGGAGAAGAAGGGAGGGAAGAGGAGAAGATGGAATGGGAAAAGGAGGAGAGGGGAGGGGAAGGAGAGAGGAGCAAAAGCAGTCCTGGGAAGGGGGTTGATATGGCAATCTTGGAATGCTTGATTCTTCTCTCAGTGTGAATTAAAACTTGTCAACCCAGTAAATCTTGATGAAGATAACACTTAACCGCCATCTGGTGTCCTTTATTTTCAAGTTCACCAAGGAGCATCAGTGAGATGCTCAGGGTAGGGATTCTCAGCCAGATTATAGGCTTGATTATAGGAATTGAGTGATCTCTCTGAAGTCACAAGGTGAGTTTATTGCTCAGCCAGAACTAGAACTTCCCTTTCCTCTTAGCCAGTCCTGCTACTCTTTTACTGAACTACTGGGCTTGAAGAGTTCCTCTAACCCCCTGTAGTTTTTTGGTCTTATAATCAACCATTGGACCTTCCTTTGAGGAGCCTTAAAGGCATTTTTTTAGGTTATTATGGCACTAAGAAAATGTAAATATTCTCCTAGAGGGATCACCCCTTAAGTGTATAAGTAGAATAGGGAGAATGCAAGAGACAAATTTTCTTCACAATTTTTCTAAGGATGATAGCCCAGACATCAGGCTTTTCTACACCCAGGCATATACTTTCATTTCCTGGGATCATTTACAGACAGTAACTCTCTTTTGGAGGAATTCTCATCACTGGAATTTCAGCACCATAATAGGCTGAAATATATGGTACATATAGGGGAATTTATCTCATATATCACCTCTTATAAGGAGCTGCCTGCTCCAGCCCTGCACATGGTCAGCTATGATTGAATGCATGGCGGTGATTATCAATTCAACTATTTTTGGGTTTAGTTTAATTTTGTTTAGTTGCAAGGCCTTGGTAATCTGAATATGTGAATCTCTCTCTCTCTCTCTCTCTCTCTCTCTCTCATGCAAGCGTACACACACACACACACACACACACACACACACACTCATCCTTTCATCCTTCATATGTGACTTTCTCAACCATTGTCTCTTTTCTGGGCGGTGATTCTTTGAGTCATATCCTCAGCCCTACACATGGTTAGGAGAGAGGGGAAGCAATGGCTCTCTACTTGAAAAACAATTTCAGGTTGTGTGCCATGAATGTGTGTTGGTGAGTGTGTGTACCCTTCAAGTGTTCTAGGGGGATGGGATATTATGCATTAATTTCCTATATCTAATCTTCCCAGAAACAAAGTGACTATATCAGGAATGACAAAGCCCATTTTTTCATAATACAGGAAAAAAAGAGTCCTTTTCCCCAACTCCCAAGGGCCATTATATGGTGTAGTGTAGGCATAGTAAATATGCTACCTCTGCTCAATCTATGCCCAAAGCAGACATCAATAATCAATGATACGGATGTCTGGGTGGCTCAGTCTGTTAAGCAGATGGCTCTTGGTTTCTGCTCAGATCATGATATCAGGGTCTTGGAATCAAGCCCTGCATAGAACTCCATGCTGGGCATGGAACCTGCTTAAGATTTTCTCTCTCTCTCTCTCTCTCTCTCTCTCTCACCCCACCCCTACTACTTGTGCTCTCTCTCTCTCTCAAAGAAAATAAATCAGTTATAGCCCTCTTTTCCAACAAGCCCTAATGCAACCTTCCAATCCTCAACAAACACTCTAGGCATTCATCATCCAGTTGATCAAGAGCTGTATCAGACAAGAAACCCATTTGCTTTCCTTGAAGTGAGCAAAAGGCCAGGGGTTTAGAATCAGAAAGCTTGAGTTCTCCTTTCACTTCTGCCACTTACAAGCTCTATAAACTTTGGCATTTTACTTCTCAGAGCCTCAATCTGTGAAAAGGGAAATTGGGATGGTCATGAAAATTCAGTGTGATAAAGCACTGGGAACATACTGGATTTCCGTGCCTGTTATTGCTGAATTCCAGAATCTCACTTTTAATGTTTACCTTTTGGGTTTTTCTTTAAAATGGGGCAGGGCATGTGAGGACTTTTTAGCAGCTGGTGTGGCAAAGACTCCAGAGAAGAGATACAAGGTCCCAAAAGACAAACCTTACTGATATTAGCATTTTTCTAAAGCCAGACCCTGGCAAAGAGATCTTATTTCCCTTGACCTTTGGGCATCTGAACTTTTTATCCCCAACCTGCTCCTTCTCCAGCATTGCCTAGCTCACTATTTTATTTCCTGGGTAACTAATAAAATTTCAAGAAATTTAATCAGAATGAAACATTACATTGTCAAAATCCACTTTCCTGCTTTCTTCCTACATCTTGGAGTGCTCTATTACATGTTCCTTTTCTGGCTTCTCTCACTTTGTCCAACCATTACCTATACAGGTTTCTAGGCCTTATATCCTAGGTTGACTCAGTTCAAATGCTGTCTTTGGTCATTGTCAGCCACTCCTAGAACTTTAACTCCCAGTTGGATAGTTTGCTAAGCATGCCATAAAAAAGCATCACAACTGGGTGGCTTAAAAAATAGAAACATGCCTCACACCGCTGGAACCTAGAAGTCTAAAATCAAGGAGCAATAGGGTTGGTTCTTTTTGAGGGCTATAAGGAAGAATCTGTTCCTTGCTTTTTGATTAGCATTTTGTGGTTTGCTGGAAATTTTTGGCATGTCTTGGCTGTTGCTGCATTATCCCTATCTCAGCACTTCATCTGCATTTGGCATTCTCTCCATAAGTATGTCTGTGTTCAAATTTCCCCCTTTTATAAGGACACCGACAATATTGAATTAAGGGCCCACCCTACACCATCATGATCTAATCTTCACAATTACATCTACAATGATCTTATTTCCTTTCTTTAAAAGAATTTATTTATTAGAAAGAGGGTAAGCATGATAGGGGGCAGAGGGAGAGGGAGAAGCAGGCCCCCTGCTGAGCAGGGAGCACCATGTGGGGCTTGATCCCAGGAATGTGGGATCATGACCTGAGCTGAAGGCAGATGCCCAGTGGACTGAGCCAACCAGGTGCCCCTACAATGACCCTATTTCCAAGTAAGTATATATTCATAGGCACTAGAGTTTAGGACTTCAACATATGAATTTTGGGGGGACACAGTTCAGCCCATGGCACCCATCACCCAATACATTTTCTCAAAGGCTATCAATATTACTATGTCTACTGATATTCAGACCCATGTATCAGCTGCCTGCTGGACTAGTCCATCTACATGTCTGTCCCTCAGGCATCTCCAACTCAATCAAGATGCTTTTCCTGTTACCACTACTAGTACCTCACCTAAACTTGGCTCTCCTGAGTGATATCTGTTTTTTGTTTTATCATTTTCTCAGCCATGTAACTATGAAACCTCAGAGTCTCCTCTGACTCCCTCTTTTTTTTCATTTCCCCCATATAATCATTTGTCAGGTATTATAGATTCTGGCTTTATTACATCTTAATTACATCTTGTCTTGATTCTCCTTTGTCTTAATTGAAGGCCTTCCTTGCTTTCTCACCTGGAGTCGGGCGGTAGCCTCCCAGCTGCTCTTTTTGCCTCCCATCTTGCCTGGATCTGGTCTATCTTCCTGACATACAAGGGTTACTCTTTTCAAGCACAATTCTTCCAGTGGCTTCACTCTTCATAAACGGCTGCTTTCCCATTTTTTTCCTATGGCAATCCTGCTCTCCATAGTGCCCTCTACTTACATTCACCTATTTAGATGGTTAGCTGAAGGCCACCTCTCTACAAAGCCCCTCTGTCATGTGACCACCTTCCTTTGAGCTGTTAATAGCTCTCTGACAACACCTGACATATTCTGTCCTGTCCCAGAGCTGTATGTTATCTCCATTATCTCCCTTACTCCATTATATATGCACTAATACAATGTGATTGTATTAATCCAAGGTCTGAATATTCCTCATCAGAGTATTCTACATGTCTGGCTCACAGTAGTGAACCAATAAATATTGGTTGAGTGATTTGAAAAACCTTGGAGCTTGCTGCCCTGGTCTCTGTGTACTTCTGTATATTGCAGCATAGAAAGCAGCCATCTCAGGTTTAAAAAAATCTTCTAAATTGGGTCAGTTTATAGACTAGGCATATCAGCTGCTTAGCGCTCAGCAACTTCTTCAGCAAGCACCTTCCAGTGAGCCGATAGGAAAGCAGGGGCAGAGAGTGATTGGATGAGCTCCCTCAACCTTGCCGCAGCTGCTGAGCAGTAGGATGGGGAGAAGCTCAGAGAGGAACAAGACCAAATATACAGGTCAAAACCTGATTTATACAGGAAAACAATTGTGTGATGACCTTAATGGCAAGAAGACTTATCATCTGAAACCTGCAGTAGAAGAGAGCCCAGGGACATTCAGTGGGGAACACCTCTCCAGCCTAGAAGCATTCTAAACTTCATTCGAATCTTCCTTTAACTTTCCCTTGAAATGAAGTCTGTTTGGGTCTTTTTGTGTTTGTTTGTTTGCTGTTGTTGTTGTTGTTGTTGCCTCTAAGCTGTCACTTAGTATACAAAAATAATCATTTTTATATCCTATGTTGCTAAATCTGGACACAAAGCTATTTCTTCTGCTCACTTCCCAGCAGTGGTGCTGAAGATATCAGAATGGAGGATCGACTTATGCAAGGTCACATGGCAAAGAGGGGCCCAGACTAGAAATTACAAGCTGCTATTGCCATCTTTTCTCCTTGCAGGAGTCCAAGGATGGGCTGATGCACCACTGAGAATGGGCTCTCCAAAGGACTAGAGGGTGCAGGTGGTGAGATGCCCCTAGGCAGAATCTGAGACCTAGAAAACCTAAGAGCACATCTGCAGCAAATGCCAAGGGAAAGGAACTGCCTGCAGCTTAAGAGTATGGGCCTTGGAGTCTGATAGATAAACAAATGACCAAATGCACATTGTTAAACAGTCTAAGTGCCACAGAGAGGAAAGTGTGTGTGTGTGTGTGTGTGTGTGTGTGTGTGAGAGAGAGAGAGAGAGAGAGAGAGAGAACACATACCTAGGTGTACATGTGCACATGCATTGCAACAAGCCCCTCTGAGGAGAGATTCAGTGTTAATCTTTGGCAAATTACAGGAAAGTCCTTATCATTATTCTGATAATGGAGCTTTCACAGAGGCCTACGGAGGTTATCAACAGAAATAGTCAACAAAATACAGAGAGAGGAGGTCCAGGCAACTGGAAGTACAACAAATGCTGGCCAAGATGATTCAGTAGATTGAGTTAAAGTGCATTATCTCCTAAATCCTTCCCTGTGGTCCCATAACACCTGTTTCCTCACTGAAAGCCAGCAAGATCCCAGTGGGAGAGAGAGTCAATAATGATTTCTAGAACTTTTGACTCTCTGTGGAGGGTGGTTAAAGGAACGTTCACTTATGACCCCCAAGCCTGCACTTATCACCCTTTTCTATATTACTGATAGGGCCTCCATAAAAGATTGCTTTTGTCTTCCCATGGCAAGGTCACTGGTTTTCTCCCTATCATTTGCTTGCTGTGAAACATAGCAGTGAAGAGTATGTGGGATCTGGAAACAAACTGCTTGTGTTTGAAACCTGCCTCTGTTAATTCCAATTACTGTAATCCTTGGCATTATAGTAAATCTCTCTGGGCCTTAGTATCCTTTTCTGTAAATCAAGGATGATAATACAAGTATCCCCCACTTCTTGAAAGTTCATGTTAGGCCACTTTTCTTTTACAAAACACCTACATTAGTCCCTGTTTTTGCTAAGTGGAAGAAATCCAAAGAGGGTTTTGCTTTTATTAAAGAACCCAAAGAGTGAAAATAGTGTTCAGTATTTGTTTTCAGTGAATCATTATAGAGGCAGCACACCTCTAGCAGTGAGAGTAGCACTGCCAAGCTTCTTCCTTAAAAACTACACATAGATTTTCAGCATTAAGCCATCATAGCTTTGAATAGTGTCTGTGAGCACATACGTTTATCTCAATTTATTTTTATGCACTTATTAACAAGATATGTCCTAAAGTATCAGAAAAGTCTAAGAGAGATTATTTTTGGGGTCTGGGGCTGCTCAAAAATTTTTCCATGTAAAATAATGGTAATTACTTCTTTATTTTATGCCTTAGGAAAGGTTTCATAGGAATGTTATACTTTCAGATCCAGGGGAGACATGAAATAGCTACCTCACTGGATTTTTGTGAGTATTCAGTAACTTGCTCCAGGTAAAGCTACTATAACTGTGCCTGGCTTATAGAAAGTGCTATATAATTTATAACTTAATATCTTGCTCTAGTTATTCCCCCTTTGGAGTCCCTTATTTCCTCATGTCTGCAGTGTAATGCTTACTCTATATATCTCCTGAAGTCAGGGAATAAGTGGATGAGAAAATATTTTACTAAAAGAAGACATGCAAGATGCATTGTACTGGCAGGGTGGGTATAGTATCTGGGACATATTTCAACCAGGTTTTGGTTATAGCTGTAATACAAATTATAGAAATTAAGGTATGGACTCCAGTGTTTATAGAAGTAATGTCCATGATGGATAAAGAAGATGTGATATATATTTATCACACACACACACACAATGGAATATTACTCAGCCATCAGAAAGGATGAATACTTACCATTTACATTGATATGGATGGAACTGGAGGATATTATACTGAGTTAAATAACTCAGTCAGAGAAAGACAATTACCATATGGTTTCACGTATATGTGGAATATAAGAAACAGGGCAGAGGACCATAGGGGAAGGGAGGGAAAACTTAATGGAAATAAGTCAGGAGAAAAACTGAGAAATTCTTAACTACTGAAAACAAACTGAGGGTTGCTAGTGGGGTGAGTGGGAGGATGGGGTAATTGAGTGATGGACATTAAGGAGGGCACATAATGTGATGAGCACTGGGTGTTATATGCAACTGATGAATTATTGAACTCTATATCTGAAACTATTGATGTACTATATTTTGGCTAATTGAATTTAAATAATAAAAAAAATTAAGGTGTGGATATGACTGGCAACTTTCAAGTAGTAACTAGGTTGAGATTATCTGTGGAGGGTGGTACCAATATCTATTTTGGTTGACATTTGGTGGTCTCTCTCTCTCACACACACCTTAACTTCCAAAACAGTGAAGTATCTCACAGGTTCATGTTACTATTGACTATTACAACTTAACAGTAATATATAGTAAGGTTATAGATGACATTTAATAAGGTCAGAACTTATTTTATCTGATCAGTCTTGCTGAAGGAATAATAGATAATTTACTTATTTAAAAACTTTAAAAATATTATATTGGTGTAAGTAACCTTTAATCTTATGTTGGGGTTTGGAAATTTCCATGCGAAATTTTAAAAAAATGGCCACATAAAACATCAGAAATGTGAATAGAGTCCAGTTCAAGTCTCAATTCCCCCATCAGTGAACAGGACTTGTTAATCTCTTCCCTGGTTGTCTGGCAGGACTATAATTCAAATATGATAATGAATATCAAAGTGTGTAAAAATTGTAATATATACATTGAGTTTTAGTAACAATAATACTAACTACAGGGATCATGTATTAAGTATCTTCTTTGGACAAAGTACTCTTTTTAAAAGATTGATTGATTGATTGATTGATTGATTATGTTATGTTACTAAGCGTACAGTACTTCATTAGTTTTTAATGTAGTGTTCCATGATTCATTACTTGTGTATTATACCCAGTGCTCCTTGCACTATGTGCTCTCCTTAATATGCATCACAGTGCTAACCTACCCCCTACCCCTCCCCTCCGAAACCCTCAGTTTGTTTCCCAGAGTCCATAGTCCCTCATGATTCATCTCTCCCTCTGATTCCCCCCACTATACTTTCCCCTTTCTTTTCCTAATGTCTTCCATGCTATTTCTTATGTTCCACAAATAAGTGACACCTTATGATAATTTTTCTTTGCTTGACTTATTTGTTTTCTTTGCTTGACTTATTTCACTTAACATAATCCCCTCCAGTTCCAACCACGTTGATGCAAGTTGTGGATATTCATCCTTTCTTATGGCTAAGTGATATTCCATTGTGTATATAGACCACATCTTCTTTATCCATTCATCTGTTGAAGGTCATTTGGGCTCCTTCCATAGTTTGGCTATCATAAACATTGCTGCTATGAACATTAGGGTGCATGTGCCCCTTCCTTTCACTACATCTGTATCTTTGGGGTAAATACCCAGAGTAGTGCAATTGCTGGGTCGTCAGGTAGCTCTGTTTTTCATTTCTTGAGGAACCTCCATACTGTTTTCCAAAGTGGTTGTACCAACTTGCATTCCCACCAATAATGTAAGAGGTTCCCCTTTCTCCACAACCTCTCCAACATTTGTTGTTTCCTGTTTTGTTAATTTTTGCCATTCTAACTGGTGTAAGGTGGTATCTCATTGTGGTTTTGATTTGAATTTCCCTGATGGCCAATGATATTAAACATTTTTTCACATGTTTGATAGCCATTTGTATGTCTTTGGAGAAGTGTCCGTTCATGTCTTCTGCCCATTTTTTTGACTTGATTATTTGTTTTTTAGGTGTCAAGTTTGATAAATGGTGCTGGGAAAATTGGACAGCTATATACAGAAGAATGAAACTTGACCATTCTATTTATTTATTTTAGAGGGGAAGAGAGCATGCAGTGGGCATGGGTGGAAAGAGAAGGAGAGAAAGTCTTAAGCAGACTCTGTACTGAGCACTGAGCACAGAGCTGACATGGGGTTTAATCTCACCACCCTGAGATCACAACGTGAGCTGAAACCAAGAGTCAGATGCTTAACCTGAAACTGATTCAGATGTTTAACCAACTGCACCACACAGTTGCCCCCTTTTATTAATGCTAGTCAACACCAATTTTAGTGTTACTCCATGCCAACTCTTATTCTACAAACTTTACATGTATTCTCACAACAGCCCTAGTGGGTAAGTAATAGTATCATTATCATCCCTGTGGTATAGAGATAATGCTGATGTACAAAGTGGTGAAATTGCTTTCTCTAGGCTACATGGCCAGTAAATGGCAGATCTGGGATTTGAACCCCGGTTCTTTGTGGAATGCATGCTTGAAACCACTATACTACATGGTTTCAGAAAAAAAAAATCCCAGAGTTGTGTGGGGGTAATATTGTTGTTGAATGACAGTTAGTCCAGCTTTAGAAGCCCTTCCACCAGCCAAGTATTGGCACATAAACATAACAAAAACATCCAACACACACACACACACACACACACACACACACACACACACAATGAAAGCTAATTGAAATGAATTGAGTCCCTAAGAGTCTTGAATCTATGAGCATACTAGAAAAGAGCAAATCAAAAAACTGATTCAGTGGAATTGGGCAGATATGACTCAGACAGCAGCAATAGTGATAATAGCTAGCTAGCAGTTATTGAGTCCAGTGCTTATTGAATTTATTAGCTCATTTGCTATGCGCCAAGAACTGTTCTAAATAATTTACATGTATTAGTTCATTTAATCCTCACAACTACCCTAAGAGGTACATATAGTTATTATCATTCCCATTTCACACATGAGATAAATGAGACGTAAGGAGGTTACACATTATGTTCAAGGTCCTAATGCTAGTAAATGATAAAACTAGGATTTACAACCCAGGTAATCTGTCTCCAGAGTCCATTGTGCTCATCCCCATAGAATACTGCCTAAATGTACTCATTTATGTTCTTTTCTGAGGCTAAAGCCTTGGTTGCTAAGTATAATAATTAACATGTATCGAGTGTTGACTGTGTGTTAAGCACTTTGACAAGACCAATTACAAATAAATAATGTCCTTAATCTTTACAGAAATCCTGAAAATCAGGGACTGCTTTACTACAAACACAACATCTAGAATTATGCCTGATGCCTAACAAGTGTCCAGAATGGAGATATAACATAATAAAACTAGTCAGTGTTGGAGAAGGCATTTGAACTCATATTTTTCTCCCACCCACACCTATGGCAACAATACCTTTTGAAAGTGCTTACCTTCAAATACCCTCTAGATATGCTTTTCACACTTCAGCCAGAGTGATCCTTTTTTGAAAAAATTTTTTGATTTTTTAATTTATTTTTTAAATTTCTTTCCAGTGTTCCAGAATTCATTGTTTATGCACCACACCCAGTGCTCCATGCAATACATGCCCTCCACAATACCCACCACCAGGCTTACCCAACCTCCCACCCCGCTCCCCTCCAAAACCATCAGTTAGTTCCTCAGAGTCAATAGTCTTTCATGAAATGTAAATCTAAGCAAACCCTTTTAAGGGTTCTCCTTTTTTGGTGGGGTAAAGTCCCTCAAGGGGGATCAAATGACTATATCTGGGGAGTTGGGAGGAGGGAAGTGTGTTAGACAAATAACTCCAGAGAGATTGGCAGGTGACAGATGATACAAAGACTTGGGACCATGGTGAGGAATTTGGGTTTTGTTTTGTTGTGAGAAGCCACCAAGGAGTTTGAACTGGGTAGTGACAGGATTTCAATAGCTTCCTGGTTTCTGGGAGGGGAATGGTCTGTAGGGCCCAAAGGAGCCAGGAGTGAGGAAGCTTCTGCAACATTCAGATGGGAAGAAAGGGTACATGTTTAGACCAAGTGGTCAGAGTCTGGATATATTTAGAAGGTAAAACTAATAAACAGGCTTTATTGGTGGGCTGAAGAGGGGTTTGAGGGAAAGTGAAAAATTGAGGATTATTGCTAGGTTTTGGGCCCCATCAATTTGGTGAATGGTGGCACTGATGAAGTTTTAGAATATAAGTGAGATTCAGTGGGGTGGAGTCCAGAGCCAGTGACCAAGAAAGAATTCTTGAGATCTCTTTAGTGCAAAATGGTGGTTTATTAAAGCATGGGGACAGGACCTGTGGGCAGAAAGAGCTGCTGCCCCATGATCCCAAGGAGTGGCTGATTATGTATTCATATACTAGGAGCTGGGGAGGTGAGGACAAAGGGGGTGTTCTGAAAGGCTGACATATGATAGAGAAGACTTTTGGGATATTGGAGGCCTGGTTATTGTCAAGCCAAGCTGGGTGTTGTTTGTTTGTTTTTTGGTTTTTTGTTTCTCTAATGAGTTACCGGTTGGGAGATTCCTGGTGGAATGTCACACTTCTACTATCACTCATTCTTGTCAATAAGCTTTAGGTCTAGAAGAAATTCAACTTGATTTACATTTCCTTTCACCTCAGCCTCCTTTAGTTTTATGGAGGGGAGGGCAATGTTAGGGCTTCCAGAATTGAGTTATGGGTCTTTGGAAGCTAAGCTATTTGATAAGAAAGCCTCTTCCTTGTAAATCACTAGGACATTTGTAAACTGAGGGAGACTCCTGTCCTGAAGGACTGTGATCTCTATTAGTTAACCATTTGTTATTCCTGTAGGGCAGCCAGGCAGTTCCTGGGGAATGTCACAGATGTCACAAGGTGAGGAGGGGTGGTGTAGGGTGCCAGCTTCTGCTTTGTCTTTAGTTAGCTTTTTGCTCCCTCATCAGCACAGATGGCTAAAGAAATGGGGAAAATGGGATGGGGTAGGGAATCAGTGAAAAGTGAGATCTTTTTTCTTTTGCTGGCCATGTTTGAGATGCCCATAAGATAAAGAATTCATGGGAATTCAGAAGAGGAAAATTTTTCCAGATGAGGAAATAAGGGGAGACTACAATGAAGGTGGCATCTATGCTGTGCTAGGCTTGGAAAAAGAGGTAGGATTGGGTATACAGAGTTAGTGGAAGGAGGGAATATAGGAAGAGTTTAGAGAAGGGTTTTCCAAACTTCAGAATTTTTTGCCTTTTATAGGCACCATTTTACTTACTTTCCTTAAAGTGACTCACTTTTGAAAAGTTTGATAATTGCTTTTAAAAAAGCTTTATACTGTGCTATATAAGTTGATTTTAGTTATCTGTCCCTAAACATACATTTAAAATAAGCATCTATTAAAGATTTTGTTGATGTAATAATAGCTAGGATTTGTTGAGTACTTACTGTGTCCTAGGAGTAGTTCTAAGTGCTATTAACTGATAGTTTAGTTTTGCTTTGACACTAATTGCTTACAAATCTTGTTCTAAGTTCTTTACATGTACTAACTCATTTAATCCTTGTGACAATGTTATGCTACAGGGATATTGTCTTCCCTGTTTTACAGATGGGGAAGCCATAGCCCAGAAGGGTTAGACAACTTGCCCAGAGTTGTACAAATAATGAGTAGCAGAGCTGGTCTTTGAGGGGCAGGTCTATATTCTGAATCATTATTCCACTGATGCTCTCACCATTGATTATATATGAGAATCACCTGGGGAGTTTGTTTGTTTGTTTGTTTGTTTTTTAGTATTCATGGCTAGGCCCCAGTCAGACCAAGTAAGTCAGAATTTTTGAGCTGGATCTCCTGCATCTGTGTCTTTGCAAAGCTTCTGGGTGATTCTTACATATAGCCAGTGGTAAGAATATCTGCCCTATGTAATAAGGCCTCCACCACCTGTAATCACCTCTTAACTACAGCACTCTGGGAAACATGAGCTTAAGACATTTGAGGCAGAGAAGTGCTTAAGAAAAGGTATGAAGATGTTTAGTAGCAGCTCAAAGAAATGCATGTGGCCCTTTTTAGATATCAGGGGCCCAGGAGTTCATGCTTCTTGCAGGGAAGCAGCAGTCCACACTGGGGTTATACTTGGCAGAGAGCCACTCAGTCCTCTGAGATGAGTTTGGGTCATCTAGTTCCCATTTAACATGCTCTCTGATGTTTTGGCCAAATTTAATTCACTGGCAGATTATTAACTTCCAGTTGTTGAAGTATGTTGGGACCTGAATGAGGGAAGGAATCCTAGTAACCAATTCCATGGCTTAGCAACAAATTTCCACACCTTAGTTAAAGCAGATATGGGAGTCCATCTACAAAGTTGCCACTGCTGGAACTGGGAAGACAACTCAACAAAGTAGCCACATAGCCAGACTCAGGTAGCAAGTAAGGGGGAAAAACATACTGCCTCTAACTCACTGGATGAGCTTAGGTAATTCAGTTACTTGTTTCTGGAATGCTTTCTCAAACTATAAAATAGGGATAGTTTGCATGGATCAAATGAAAAATGTCTTCACTTTTTCAGCAAATACAAACTTGTATTAAGATCAGTTAAGCATCAGATTCTTGATTTAGGCTCAGGTCCTAATCTCAGGGTTGTGAGATTGCACACACACACACACACACACACACACCCATCAGGGTCTAAGAGGTCAGAGCTCTGTGTGGCAGGGTACAGAGTCATCTTGTCCCTCTCTTCCTGCTCTATTGCTCTACCCTCTGCCCTGCCCATTGACATGTACAAGCACAACACACACACACACACACACTCTCTCTCTCTCTCTCTCTCAAAATAAAAAAGTAAAATCTTTTAAAAAGGAGTCATTTAGTTTTGTATTTATCATTTATAGGGCATTTACCCTGTGTATTTGTTTTCTATTGCTGCTGAACAAATTACCACAAACATGTCTTAATGTACAAAAAGTCATGGAGGGCAAGTCTGAAATGGGTGCCACTAGCTTAAATTAAGGTGAAAGCAAGACCACATTCCTCTATCGAGGTTTTAGAAAAGAATCTGTTTTCTACTTTTTCCAGCTTCCAGATGCTGCCAGCATTCCTTAGCTCATGGCTACCTTCCATCTTCAGAGCCAGCAACAGCAGTTCAAGTCTTTCTTGCACCACATCACTCTGAATCAACTCTTTGCATTTAAATACTTTTTTGATTATAATGTGAGTCCACTGGATAACTCAGGATAATCTCCATGTTTTAAAGTGACTGATTACCAACCTTAATTCTCCTTTGTCATATAAGCTAACATATTCATCGGTTCCAGGAATTAGGACATAGACATATTTGGGGGGGCCTTCATTGTGCTTACCACATCATGTGCCAGGCACTATTCCAAGTGTTTAACATGTATTAACCTCAATTAATCCTCACAATGACACTTCTGAAATAGAGAGTATTACTATTTCCATTTTACATACGAGGAGGCTAAAGCATGTAGAGTTTAAATAAGATCTCAGGGTCCCACAGCTAAGAAGTGGCGGAGTTAGAGTTTGAACCCCGGTTATCTAACTCTTGAGTTTACACTCTTATCCACCTGACTATGCTACAGATGTTCCAATCAGATTGGGATGGAGTCTCATTCAACTGTTTTTAACCCATTGCCTAGCACAGTACCAGTCTTACCTGTCTATTGAAGTGAATGAAGTAACTAGGCATTTATTTCATAGCTAGTATATATACTTAACGAGAGGCAAAAGGTAAAGAGTATAATTTATGAAAAAGAAATGAACTGCCTAGGGCTGGAAGAAGGAACAAGGGAAAAATGCTTATTTTTTAAGGTGTTTTACAAGCATAGAATAGTTATTAGGGTTAGACTTAGTTATGTGGTTCTGCATAACATTTAACTTTGCCACCCCAAGGCCAAGAATTTTTATGCTTGTTTTATCTGACAGGAATTACACTTAGCTGCTAGCAACAGAAAAGTGATACAACAGTGGCTTAAATAAGGCAGATATTTTTCTGTCATGTAAAAGGTATCTAGAAGTGGGTTGTTAAAGGCTGGTATGGTGACTCCATCATCCTTTGCATATGGCTTTCATCTTCAAGGTTGTAAGATAGCTACTGGAGCTCCAGCTGTTACATCCATATTATAAACATTGGGAAGGGCACAAATGTCATATGCTACCTGTCACCATTTTTTTTAAGTTGTAGTTGACACACAGTGTTACATTATTTTCAGGTGCACAGTAAAGTGTTAGGTAAGTTGATACATTATGTTATGCTCACCATAAGCGTAGCTACCATCTGTCACCATACAATACTCTCACAATACCATTGAATATATTCCCTATGCTGTACCTTTTATTCTTATGGCTAATTCATTCCATAATTGCAAGTGTATATATCCCACTTGCCTTTACTCATGACTCTTGCCATTTAAGGAACGTCCCTGGAAGGTCTACCAAAAAGCTTCCACTGACCTCTTATTTGTCACTATTAGTAGCAAAAGAGGTTGGGCACATTCATACTCAAGAGAAGGGAAAATAGGTTTTTGGTAGGTAGTAGTCTCTCCACCACAACTGTTAAGAACAGTAAACAAGCCTCTTACCATACATAGTTCATGGCCCTGCTTCCATAGCTCATGTTCCTCCTGGGAACTCTGAGAAGGGAGTTTCTATTTCTTGTTTGAGAGAATGCAACAAGGTTTAGGGTTAAAAATGTCAACCACAATCAGAATGGATAAAAAAACAAAACCCATCAATATGTTGCCTACAAGAAACTCATTTTAGACCCGAAGACACCTCCAAATTTAAAGTGAGGGGGTGGAAAACCATTTAACATGCTAATGGACATAAGAAGAAAGCTGGGGTGGCAATCCTTATATCAGATCAATTAGATTTTAAGCCAAAGACTAAAATAAGAGATGAGGAAGGACACTATATCATACTCAAAGGGTCCCTCCAACAAGAAGATCTAACAATTTTAAATATCTATGCCCCTAACGTGGGAGCAGCCAACTATATAAACCAATTAATAACAAAATCAAAGAAACACATCAACAACAATACAATAATAGTAGGGGACTTTAACACGCCCCTCACTGAATTGGACAGATCATCCAAGCAAAAGATCAACAAGGAAATAAAGGCCTTAAATGACACACTGGACCAGATGGACATCACAGATATATTCAGAACATTTCATCCCAAAGCAACAGAATACACATTCTTCTCTAGTGCACATGGAACATTCTCCAGAATAGACCACATCCTGGGTCATAAATCAGGTCTCAACCAGT
>PISX010016855.1:14572-45116 GCA_004024625.1 Mellivora capensis | reverse complement strand
GGGGGGTATGGAGAGGGTGGTGGGGTTATGGACATTGGGGAGGGTATGTGCTATGGTGAGTGCTGTGAAGTGTGTAAACCAGGAGATTCACAGACCTGTACCCCTGGGGCTAATAATACATTATACGTTCATTTAAAAAATTAAAAAAATAATAAATAAAGGGATATCTATGACTTATAGAAACGTGATAAAGTATTCATTTATAAACAAATTATAGCATTTAACTTTTCTCTCTACCTGTACCCTCTGAAATTCAGAAGGTCTCAGTAAGTATTCTTTGTCCCAAGGCAATCCTCGTCCATATGCTTGCTTGGCTGGACTCTGAATGGCATCTCCCAGGCAGTAGATGCATTCATCCAAGAATTAAATGAAGCCAGAGAGTAAACACCTGGGCCACTGTTGGCTTTCCGCTATTGCTATACCATTAGGGGTGTGAGGAGTTTACTCACATGTATTGTCGTAACATTACCGATAATCCCTGCAAGGTGTTAATTAATTAATAATTATAATAAGTGCATATTATATTTATATAATATATAAACAAATTAATATATTAATTATTTATTAATTAATAGGGGACATTCATGATCAGTTAAATGAGATCAAGATATCCACTGGTCTATTTGATGGAATTGGTAATTGGGGAACTTACCTAAGGGATGTGATCGTAATTTTGGGCCTCATACTTGTTTTATGCTTCTCTTTTTGTGTGATGCATATATCATTTGCTGTCCATCTTGACACACACCCCCTTCTCCCCTCCTGGAGCCATACCGTCAGCCAGACTGACTCCTGGTTAGACTCTAACATCTGCACAGCCTGTCACCCCGTTTCAGCAGGAAACAGCCAGAGCAGTCCCTGTCCCATTCCCTGAGGGCAGTTTGGTTTACTATTCCAGGGGGTGGAATGAGAAAGGGACAGACAGGGTTAGGTAGAGAGGGATAGGCAGGGAGCTACATGATCAGGCTCCGCAAAAATCCCAGAAAGGCTGAGGCCAAAGAAATCAGAGATAAGAGGGGTGCCTGGGTGGCTCAGTGGGTTAAAGCCTCTGCCTTTGGCTCCGGTCATGATCCCAGGGTCCTGGGATCGAGCCCCGCATCGGGCTTTCTCCTTGGCGGGGAGCCTGCTTCCTCCTCTCTCTCTGCCTGCCTCTCTGCCTACTTGTGATCTCTGTCTGTCAAATAAATAAATAAAATCTTTAAAAAAAAATTAAAAAAAAAGAAAAGAAATGAGAGATAAGACAACAAACCAGGCCACCCCACCCTGGGCATCAGAGGATCGGTTTTCTTATGACATCACATTGTGACTACAAAGAATGACAAGACTCCAAAGAGGGAGGAAGTAAGCTGTTAAAGATGTTATCACCAGTCCTTCCTCGAACCGATATGTCACAAGACTGTTAAGGCCACAAGGTCCACATGTTGGTGACGGGGTCAGGACCCTTCTCACTCCTGAGAACTTTCCCTGTACCCTTGCTTGATGAAATTCTATCGCTCTGCTCACTCTCCTTTGTCCGGGAGACTCATACTACGTCTCCGTGAGACAAGAACCTCGCTCTGCTGCCTCAAGGACACTCGAGCTCACGGAGATCAGAAGGGGATCTTAAACCAAGTCTGTTTGCCTCCATCTGAATGACTCATGGGCTATGGTCTTTCCCAGAACTAACGGAGAACTGCCATGACAGACCAACTGGGGGCTCAGTCCTTGGCATTAGACCCACCAGTCTGAATCCTCCTTCTGCCTCTCATTACTAGCTGGGCACCCAGGCAGGTTAGCTCATCCCTCGGTGTCCTCTTTCCTTGTTTGTACAAGGGACGGCACTAGTAGCCACCGTGGTGGGTCATGGTGACTGGAGTCCTGTTGGGCACAGGAAGATTTCACATTTCTGTCATTGCGGTTCCTTTGGGGGAGACCTACCGATGGGCTCCCGGACACAGTGCTTCCACTCCCTGGTAGAGAGAGGCAGTGGACACAGGATGGCCAGCCAGAGACCTCACTTTCCACCTGAGTCAGTGGGAGCCTTGGTTTCTCCCACTGTGGTTGCTGAGCTAGAAGGATCTGATTATTGCTGACAGCTCAGTTGCCTTCTGGGCAGAGAAAGCTTGCTTGTAAAGTGAAGCCAGGTGGAAAAAGCAGAGCTGAGACATGGGAGCGGGGGGAAAAAAAACCTGGTTGTTTTTTTTGTTAAGATTTTATTTATTAAAAAATTTTTTTAAAATTTATTTATTTGCCAGAGAGAGAGGAAGAGAGAGAGAGCGAGCACAGGCAGACAGAGTGGCAGGCAGAGGCAGAGGGAGAAGCAGGCTCCCCGCCGAGCAAAGGAGCCCGATGTGGGACTCGATCCCAGGACGCTGGGATCATGACCTGAGCCAAAGGCAGCCGCTTAACCAACTGAGCCACCCAGGCATCCCAGATTTTATTTTTTTATTTGACAGACAAAGATCACAAGTAGGCGGGGAGGCAGGCAGAGAGAGAGAGGAGGAAGCAGGCTCCGTGCTGAGCAGAGAGCCCATAAGTTTTTCTTTTTTTTTTTTTTAAGATTTTATTTCTTTATTTGACAGAGAGAGAGAGCACAAGCAGGGGCAGGCAGAGGGAGGGGAAGAGCAGGCTCCCTGCAGAGAGGGGGAAGCCCGATGTGGGGCTCAATCCCAGGACCCTGGGATCACGACCTGAACCAAAGGCAGACGCTTAACCATCTGAGCCACCCAGGCGCCCACACAAAACACCTGATTTTTTTTCTGAGCATCTGGATTTGGCCATGAAGATGTACTTCTACACTTTTTTTAATTGAACCAATAAATTCACTTTTTTTTTTTTAAGATTTTGTTTGTCAGAGAGAGAAAGCACAAGGAGGGGGAGCAGCAGGTGGTGGAAGAAACAGGCTCCTCACTGAGCAGGGAGCCCAATGCAGGACTCGATCCCAGGACCCTGGGATCATGACCTGACCCAAAGGCAGACGCTTAACAACTGAGCCACCCAGGAACCCTGACTTCTTGCTTAAACTTGTTTGAGTTTTGTTTCTGGCAACCCCGTGGCATCTAGGCTAATGTACTATTTCCTGGGATTGTAAAAAATGAAGAAGGTAATACATGTAAAGCTCTTAGTGCAGGGACCGGCCCAGGATAAGTGCTCAGTGGTCATTCCCATTGTAAGGAGTGCTGTGGGGGCGCCTGGTGGCTCAGTTGTTAAGTATCTGACTTCAGCTCAGGTCATGTTCCCAGGGTCCTGGGATTGAGCCCCGCGTCAGGACCCCTGCTTGGCACAGGGGAGCCTGCTTTTCCCTCTCCCATTCCCCCTGCTTGTGTTCCCTCTCTCGTGGTGTCTCTGTCAAATAAATAAATAAAAATCTAAAAAAAAAAAAAAAAAAAAAAGGAGTACCATGTGCCAGGCCCCGTGCAGGGTGCCAGGGAATCAGAGGTGAATGAGACCTGAACACGGCGCTGGAGGACCTCACACTCTCATGAAGGGACAGACATATCACTGGATGGGTACAAAACACCCCAACCCGGGGCGTCTGGGTGGCCCAGTGGGTTAAAGCCTCTGCCTTTGGCTCAGGTCATGGTCCCAGGGTCCTGGAATTGAGCCCCGCATCGGGCTCTCTGCTCAGTGGGGAGCCTGCTTCCCTTCCTCTCTCTCTGCCTGCCTCTCTGCCCAATTGTGATCTCTGTCTGTCAAATAAATAAGAAGACAGTCACGTGAAGACGCGGAAAAGAAGTGAAGACACTGGAGAAGACCCCGTGTAGATGGAGGCAGAGTTGGATGGGGCATCAACCAGCCAAGACTGCTGGTCATCACCAGAAGGCAGGAGAGGGGCGTGGAACTCTGTCCTTTGCAGCCCTGCAAAGGAACCCAACCTGCTGACCGCTTGATTTGCTAGCCTCAGCCTCCAGCACTGGGAAAGAAGTCTGGTTTGTGGTACTTTGTCAAGGTGGCCCTAGGAAACCACTCCAGTGAGCACAGCGAGTCCAAGGGTCTCACCTCTGCGCCCTCTGCCCCTTCAGGTGTCTCCTCCAGCTTTGGCGGTGGTTCCTGGACAGAGCTATGGCTTCCTACCTTAAGCATACCCTGGGCGTAGGACTGCTCAGTGTAGGCCAGAAATGTAGGGGAGCTAACGCCTCCTAGGGATTAGGATGCAGAATACATCCAGAATACATCCTAAAATCAGGGTGCCTGGGTGACTCAGTCCATTATGCTTCTGATCATGATCCAGGCCCAGGTCATGATCCCAGGGTCCTGGGATCAAGCCCCATATGGGGCTCCCTGCTCATCGGGGAGTCTGCTTCTCTCTCTGCCTGCTGCTCCCACTACTTGTTCTCTCTCTCTCTCTCTCTCACTATTGCTCTATCTCAAATTAAGAAAATTAAAAAAAAAATGTATTTGGTCTTTGACTCTTCTTGGCACAGAGCTCCAAAAACCCTTGGAATTTCCTAAGTTAATAAGAGGTATCTTTGATTACGTTAATGAGGTGAGTTTTGGACCTTACCTAAGGATGAGGAGGGCTGCTTGCCTCATGATTAGAGGGTTGGAACTTTCAGTCAGTCCTACCCACTGCCCCCCCCCACCCCCGCTGGACTTCCATGGAGTGGGGGAGGGGCTAGAGGCTGAATCAGTCACTAATGTCCAATTATTTAATCCATCTCTATAATGAAGTGTCCATAAACACCCAAAAGGAAGGAGCTTGGAAAGCTTCTGAGGTGGTGGACACATGGAAGTGCTGGGAGAGTGACTCACCGGAGGGCGCACGGAAGCTCTACATCTCTTTTCTCATACTTCATTTGCCCGGTGCATGTCTTCCATCTGGCTGTTCTGAGTTCCAGCCTTTCGCCATAAACCGGTGACTGAGTGAGTTAAATGTTTCTCTGAGTTCTATGAGCCATTCTAGCAAATTAATTGGACCTAAGGAGGGGGCATTGGAACCTTCTGTAGCTGGTTGGTCAGAAGCCCAGGTGACAATCTGGGCTTGGGACTGGCACCTGAAGGGGTGGGGGATGGGGGGTGCCCTCTTGTAGAACAGAACCCATAACCTGTGGAATCTGATGCTGTCTCCTGGTAGATAGTGCCCGAATTGAGTTGAATTGTAGGACATGCAACTGGAGTTCGAGAATTGCTTGTTGTTGGATGTATGGGCAACATCCCAGCCCCAGTGTTGGAGGTGGGTTCACACACCTATGTATATCCCAATAGGATAGTAGGCAAAAGACTTGAACAGGCATTTTACAGAGGAAATGGGGATGGAAAGAACTTCTCTCAAAATTTTTGTCTTCAAAGTTAGCCACATACAAATTAAAGAGTTTTGTTCAGTTAAAGACTTGATAGATAAAGCTGGCAGAAGGTTGAAAAACTGGGGGGGAAAAGTCTTTTCAAAGGCTAGAACAATAGCAAAAAAATACAGTGACTGTGTAAGGAGCTCATGGCAAATCAACAAGAAAAAGACCAGAGACTTACAGAGAGCTGGACAAAGGATATGAATAGGCAGTTTGCAGAAGGGGAAATGCAAATGGTGAAGGAAGTATTTGCTTGACCTCTTTACAGTCACAGAAATAAAATTAAGACAAGGAGATGTCACTTTACACCCATTAGAATGGCAAATAAAAAGAAGAGCTGGATGGTGATAAGTGTTAGTAAAGATGAGGGGAGGCTGGAACCCTCATGTGCAGCTGCTGGGGTTGCAAATTGGAACAGCCTTCCAGAGTGTAATGTAGCAGGACTTAGTAAAATCAGATGTGTGTTTACTTTGAGATGCAGTGCTTCCAGTTCTAGGTAAGCAAAGCAAATACTTTCATGTGGATCATAAAAGGATTTTAAAAAATTATTTATTTGAGAAAGAGAGAGAGAGAGAGAGAGAGCAAGCATGAATGGAAAGAGGGGCAGAGGGAGAGGGAAAAGTAGACTCCTCATTGAGCAGGGAGCCTGATGTGGGACTCGATCCCAGGTCGCTGGGATCATGATCTGAGCTGATGGCAGATGCTTAACCTACTGAGCCACACAGGTGTCCCAAGATTTTATTTTTTTAAGCAATCTCTATACTCAATGTGAGACTCAAACTCATAACCTTGAAATTGAGAGTCACAGGCTCCACTGATTAAGCTAGCCAGGTAGCCCTCTTTATTATTTTGAGTTTTTTTTTACATATGGTGAAAAAAGTGGGCAGTTTCATTCTTTTGCATGTAGCTGTTCCAACTGAGCCACCCAGGTGGCCCCCCCCCAAATAATGTTGTTGTTTTTTAAAAAGATCTTATTTATTTATTTGAGAGAGAGAGAATGAAAGAGAGAGCATTATGGGGAGGAGGAGGGATAAGCAGACTCCCTGCTGAGCAGAGAGCCCCATGTGGGACTCCATCCTGGGACTCCAGGATCATGACCTGAACCGGAGGCAGTTGCTCAACCAACTGAGCCACCTAGGTATCCCCTAAAATAATGTTTTTAAATGCATGGAATTAGGGCATCTGGGTTACTCAGTTAAGCATCCGACTCTTGATTTTGGCTCAAGTCATGATCTCAGAGTCCTGGGATTGAGCCCCTCTTGGGGCTCCCTGCTCAGTGGGGAATCTACTTGTCTCCCTCTCCCTCTCCCCTTCCCCTTGCTCATACACACACTCTCTCTCTCTTAAGTAAATATATAAATACATAAATACATAAATAAGTAAATCTTACAAAAATAAATGCATGGAATTAGAAAGCAAACCAATTATATTGAAATAGTTATCAGAATAGTTAAAATATTTGTCATATTATATGTAGTTTTTTATTGATGTATCAAATAAGATTGAACAGTAGGCCTAACAACTACTGTGACTTTTTTTTTGTTTTTTATTTTTTAATATTTATTTATTTATTTATTTATTTAACAGACAGAGATCACAAGTAGGCAGAGAGGCAGGCAGAGAGAGAGGGGAAAGCAGGCTCCCTGCTGAGCAGAGAGCCTGATGTGGGGCTTGAGGACCCCGAGATCATGACCTGAGCCGAAGGCAGAGGCTTTAACCCACTGAGCCACCCAGGTGTCCCACTACTGTGATTTTGAAGTAGTGATGGGAGTAAAAGATATTTTAGGATACTACAATAAAGTGATATGAAAATATGTATGATTTACTTTGGTGACAAAGTCACAGATGTGCTAATATCTCTGTGATTTGTTGTCTACGTTTATAAATAACAGGAATGCTAAGTTTTAGTTAGAGGTTAGTGAAAATAAAGGCATATTTTTTCCTTCCAAGTTCACAGACTCTTTGAATTTTATCCATGACTTACTGGGAGTCTGTGGGTCTTAAAATAAGAACATTTGCCTTTTCTTACTTCTTTCTTTCTTTCTTTCCTTCCTTCCTTCCTTCCTTCCTTTCTTTCTTCCTTCCTTCTTTCCTTCCTTCAGTGTGGGGAAGGACAGAGGGAGAGGGAGAGAGAATCTTAAGCAGGCTCCATACTCAGTGCAGAGGTCAATGTCAGGCTTGATCTCAAAACCCTCACAATGACTTGAGCTGAAATCAAGTCAGATGCCCAACCAACTGAACCACACAGGCGCGTGATCCCATGCCTTATTCTTAATGCTTTGGTCCTTCATTGTAAGTAATTGAGTTATAAATGACATATTACTGGTGATTTAAAAAACTCTTCTGGAAGTCTCTGTCTTTTGATAAGATATTCAATCCATTTACACTTATTGTAATAATTGCTATGTTTTAGATTTTCCTCTGACATTTTACTCATGATATCTATATATATCAGTTTGAATTAGTTTGACTTATATTAGAGAAAACACCATATAATAGTGGTTTAAATAACATACAGTTTCTTCTGTCTTAGTCTAGGATTCCATAGCCATCAGGAACCCAGCTTCCACCTGCTTAGCTTGTGGTTTCCATCTTTAAGTTCCTCTTATAGCCCAAGATGGCTACTGGAGCTTAAGCCTTAAACTCATTCCGGGCAGCAGAAAGAAGGGTAGAAGAGTAATAAGGGTGCACTTCTGCTTACATTTCATTAGCCAGAGCTTAGTTATATGGTCTCGCCTCGTAGCAAGGGAAGCTGAGAAATGCTTTCTCTTGGATGGGTACATAGATGGCCTGAACAAAATCAGTACATATTGGGTGACCATTAGCAGTCTTTGCTCAAGTCTCTTCACCATGGCTGAAGGCCAACCGTCCGCAGGGGCTCTGAGTCTTCAATATGGTACCTGATCTGGAAAGGACCAGCCTGCCATCTGGTGGCAGGTTGGTTACATTGGATTCCTTTCATTATAGGGGCGGGATTGACCAGCCCTCCCTGGACTAGGTGTTTATTCTGGCTATGGGTTTGCATGCTCTGCCTGCCATCCCTCTGCCTGAAACATCATTGGTGGATTTCCTGAACATCTTATTCACAATCTTGGTAGTGCAAATAGCATTATTTCTGACCAGAAGCCTCGTTTTTCAGCAAAAGCAATAAAGAACTTGGTGGATGAGCATGAGATTCACCGGTCTTGCCACATGCTTTAATCACTAGAATCACTCTGCTTTATGGGTCAATGACTTGATTAGGATCAGCGAACAAGACGACCTGCTGTGACTCTGAAGTGCTAGCCCGGTGTTGGCGTATGTTCTGAATGGGGAGCCAGTGCAAAGGGCTACTTCTCTCTCTTCCAGAATTCATGAATTGGGGAATCTTGGGCTGGGTAACTTCTAAAGTTTTTGCTCCCCAAGACCCTGGGCTCTGCTAGTTTAGAGGCTTTATTATGCTAGGAAGAATGTTTCCGCCAGGGCAAACTACAGAGGTCCCTCTTATTTGGAAACTGAGACCAACATCTGGCCATTTCAGAATCCACGTGCCCTGGATGAAAGGGGGGAATAAAGCAGGCTTGGGGTGGGAAATGGTTCTCTGTTGGCTGGAGTGATCGATTCTGGTCGTTAAGGGGGAATTCTGATTGCTGCTGCACAGTAGGAACAGGGAGACGGGCATCTCTGGATCCCATGAAATCCTCTGGGATGTTTTCTAATTCCGTAGTTGGTGGTAAAAGTTAATGGAAGAGGACAGGAGCCCAGAATGAGGAGGACAACTGCAGGCTCAGTTTCCTCCTGAATGAAGCTCAGATCACCCCAGGAGGTCAAAACCTCTGACCCCAAGACATACTTGCTGAAGGGTTAGGGAACATAGAATAGATAGCAGAGGAAGGATGTTATAAATGCCTCATGGCTTGTGACAGAAATGAGAATTATGGTACTTATTGATGTGTTCTACTAAGTCATGTAAATGTTTATTGATGGTGCCAATTGTCCCTCCTTCCTCTGCCATTTTGTACAGTGTGGTTTGTTGGTGGTAAACTTTACCATTAAGTGTATAGATTATAGGATATCAAGATAAGACTGTGGTTAGAGACGAGGAGAACATTACCCAGGCTCCCTGGGGTGGGAGCTGGATGCGGTTACTGCTGGACTTACAATTTGTTTTTCTGAGGAAAGGCTAAAGATGTTCTTGTTTGAGACACACTTGCATTAGGTTGCGTGGTGACACATGGTGGCTGTTTTGTGGGATTAAGAATGGAAAGTAGGGTGGGGATGGATGTTGAGGAACTAAGAGGTGGACTGTGGCCAACACTGAAGACCGGCCCTCCTCAGCATCCCTCCAAAGCTCCTTCCATCACAGCTTCTGCTGGGGAGGCTGGAATGCTAGAGAGGACATCTCCAGACTCTCTTGCTGCTAGGATTTCCACAGACCACTTGGCTTCTGCCAGGGAGATGCCAGCTGGCCAGAAATGGAAGGTAGAGCTCTGGAAGGAGGTGGCCACGTAGCTTTTCTGGATGCACTGTTGGGAGGTGTTTCAGTTCCTTTGCAGAAGCTGCGGCGGAAGCCTTATGCCAGGATGGTCCTTGCCTTCTTGGTGCAGAGCGGGAGTGTCAGCCGCTGCCTACATGGAGGTTTTCCTGACTGTAACCTGCCACAAAGTCCTTAAATCAGCAGTGGTAGCAGTAGTGGCGGGAGCCCCCACCAGGCTAGTTTTGCAGTGAGATTCGGGGTTATTCCTGAAATAGAGTCTGTGTCTCCGTCCGTCTAACGAGTCTGAAGCCAAACTAATCCCTGTAGTCAATCCCCTCTTTCTTTTTTTTTTTTTTAATTTTTTAAAAAAATTTATTTATTTGTCAGAGAGAGAGGGAGAGAGCGAGCGAGCACAGGCAGACAGAGTGGCAGGCAGAGGCAGAGGGAGAAGCAGGCTCCCTGCCGAGCAAGGAGCCCGATGTGGGACTCGATCCCAGGACGCTGGGATCATGACCTGAGCCGAAGGCAGCCGCTTAACCAACTGAGCCACCCAGGCGTCCCTCCCCTCTTTCTTTTAATTGAGATGTAATTGACATGCCACTGATACGAGTTCCAGGTGCACAGTGTAATGACTTGATATTTGTATATATCATGAAATGATCACCATGAGTCTACTTACCATCCATCACCATGCATAGTGACACACTTTTTTTTTTTTTTCTGGTGAGAACTTTTAAATCTACTGTCTTAGCAACTTCCAAATACACAATACAGTATTAACTATAGTCTCCATGCTATATAAGACATTCCCAGGACTTACTTATTTTATTTTATTTTTTAAAGATTTTATTTAGTTATTTGACAGAGATCACAAGTAGGCAGAGAGGCAGGCAGAGAGAGAGGAGGAAGCAGGCTCCCTGCTGAGCAGAGAGCCCGATGTTGGGCTCGATCCCAGAACCCTGGGATCATGACCTGAGCCAAAGGCAGAGGCTTTAACCCACTGAGCCACTCAGGCACCCCTTATAACTGGAAGTCTGTACCTTTGATCCCCTCGCCCATTTTACCCACCCGCATCCCTCGTCTCTGGCAATCGCCAATCTTTTCCCCATCTAGGAGCTCATTTTTGCCCCTTATTTTTAGATTCCACATATAAGTGAGATCACACAGAATTGTTTCTTCGATTTATCTCACTTAGCATAATGCTCTCAAGATACCACTACACTGTGGCAGATGGCAAGATCTTTCTTTTTTATGGCATGTTTATGCCTCATTTTCTTTATCCACTCATCCACTGATGGACATTTAGGTTGCTCCATATCTTGGCTCTTCTAAGTAAAGTTGCAATGAACCTGGGGTGCAGATATCTTTTTGATTTGGTGTTTTTGTTTTCTCCCGTCCTCACCTTTTCTGACTTTTACTAAATTCGTATTTTTTTCTATTCATTTTCTTTTTTTCTTTAGTGGTTATCCATATTAGTATGACTCATGCTTATGCTAATTTCCCAACAATTTCTAAAGCTTATCAATATTTATATTTTTCTTCTGAACAAGACAACATCTTAGCACGTTTTCACATCCTTCTATCCATCACCACTCCACAGCCAAGTTGGTTTTCTAGGGCACTCACAGGGCAGGATTTGAGGGAGGGAGACTGGGAACTTTGCTGGTTTGTGATTTTCATCAGGAACTAGAATTCTATCATTCCTAACATGTATTTTTAACTTTAAACAAAAATCATACTGAAGAAAATTACATCCCCCAAATTTTCATATAAGAATGTTAGTACATAGGAGAGTGCCAATGATTTTTTTTTTTTTTCCAGAGAGACAGCACACAAGCAGGGGAGTGGGTCAGAGGTGCGGGACAGTTGGGCGGCAGCAGCAGTGGATGGTAGCAGTGACCTTGGAAGGTATTGTAGCATGACCTTGAATCCCCTGACTTCCACTACTCTGGTCCCCCTGTGATTCGTAAGCATCAGTTCCCTGTATCAAATTCCTTTCTGCCTGGAGTACCTAGATAGATTTCTACTCACTAACCCCTGAATGAGATGGTTTTACAACAGCTGGTACCTTTTGTTTAATGTGCATTTTGCTACTTTTTGTACTTTTTAAATAAGCTTTTATTTATTTATTTATTTGACAGAGAGAGAGAGAGAGAGAGACAGCGAGAGAGGGAACGCAAGCATGGGAAGTGGGAGAGGGAGAAGCAGGCTTTCCACTGAGCAGGGAGCCCGATGTTGGGTTGGATCCCGAGACTCTGGGATCATGACTTGAGCCCGGAAGGCAGACGCTTAACGTCTGAGCCACTGAGGCGCCCCCTTGTGGTACATTTTGAATACTCCTGACCCTCTCTGCTGGAAGCGTAACTTAGATAATGAATTTGTTTTTAAAACAAAACGTGCTTATTTATCATGCCTCTTTTAAGTTTCTGAATCAGAACAGTTAGAGAGCATTCAGAAACTGCAGGTGATCTCTTCGTGAATGATTACCTTTGTAGCTATCATCCATCAGAGTGAGGATTTTCTAGAGACATTCATACAAAATGTCAGAGTCTAATGGATCCTAAAGCTGCTGTAAGATTGAAAGATCAGGCAAGAGCTCCAGCTTGAGATTTTCAAAATATTACAAAAGCTCACGGTTCTCAGTGATTGACTTAAGATTAGATAAAAGTATACGTTTGAACCAAAAAAGACACATGCATAATAAAGCCGATCTTTTCTGTTTAAATAAACTTATTAAATGTATTTGAAAAAAGGGGCCACTGCTAAATTACACAGGGACTAGTGGATTAGCTGTACGACCTTGATCATGACTTAGCTTCTCTCTGAGGCTCATTTTCCTTTTTTTTTCTTTTAAATATTTTATTTATTTATTTGAGAGAGAGAGAGAGCACAAGCATGAGCAGGGGTGAGGGAAGGGCAGAGAGAGAGGAGGAAGGAGACTCCTCACTGAGCAGGGAGCCTGATGTGGGGCTCAGTCCCAGGACCTGGGATCATGACCTGACCCGAAGGCAGCCTTCCAACCACTGAGCCACCCAGGTGACCCGAGGCTCATTTTCTTTATCTAGAAACTGGGGGTAACAACGGCACCTCTCTGATGGGTTTATTCTGAGGACCACACAAGAGAATACGTGCGGGGCCCTTGCACAAGGCCTGACACATAGAGAATGTTTGCTAACTGTAAGATATTGTTGTTATTGATGCTAATGCTATAGTTACTATAAGCCTTGGGACTTTGGAGACCTTTTTGGCTGAGCCCAGTGAAGGAAAGTGGAAGTCTAGCAGGACAATGGACTGTATCTCAGAGCCTTTGCACAAGCTTTTCCCTCTTCTTGGAATGTCCTTCCCTGCTTAACCACTGGCTGAGCCAGTCCTTCCCAGAGTAACTATCCTTCCTAGCCCAAGGCCCGTGGACAATAACCCCCATGCTCCAAACATCCCAGGGGAACTCACAGGCCAGTCCTTCCCCTTCTCCAAGCCCCAGTAACAGAGTAGGGGGAGGGACAACTTCTAGAACTCTCTGTAGTGGCCTGCTCAGGGTAGCATGAAGTACTTGTAGATTAATTTTTAACATAGCCCAGGGTCCAAAGGGCTGAGTTCCCACTTCTGAGACCACGAATCCCTTTCCAGGGTTCCAGGGATCCCTGGGTAGGGTAGAGGCTGGCCGGGGGGGAGGCAGCAGGGGACCTTGCAAAGATGCTCCCTCTATGCTTACCCTCCATGCACCTCTGACCAGGGTGTGTCTCTGCAGTGCTCCCTCCTTTCATGGGTCAGGGCTGCACAGAGGGCTAGGAGTCTCTCTACCTGGGGAGGGGACAGCAAGAAACTCCTGCACCAGAAGAAATGCTATGACAGCTGGATCTTGAAGGATGAGTAGCTCACCAGTGAGTTAAGCAGGGAAGGGCATTCCAAGAAGGGGGAACAGCATGCACAATAGCTCCGAGGTGCTGTCCACTGTTCTGTCACTTCTGTTTCCTTATAGAGATTAATGGTAAAAATCTTCGAAGTATCAAGTGTATGTGGGCTTGTTCTGGAGCCTGTAAATAGGATGCTGGGGAGAATATTCCAGGTCATGGCTAGTCCCAGAGAAAAGAGAGCCCAGGTGATTGACTGGATGGGGCAGCTGTGAAAGGGGAGATACGAGTCTGATGAACTCCCACCACATGCCAGGACTTGAGCTGGGTGCCGTGACACACCCGCCATTCTCACAGCCACCGTGCAAGGGAGGTGTGCTGCCCATTGATGCCCATGGATGAGGAGATCGAGGCTCTGAGAAGTGAAATCCCTTGCACAGAATCCCTCAGCAAGCGAGAGAGGGACCCATGATTTTTATGACCCTAGACGCCACTGAGCAGGAGAACATGTGACCAAAATAGTCAGCGGCATTTTCTTCCTGTGCATGAGCGGCTCCATTGAGACTCTACTGTCCCAGTGGGGAACCCTGGTTCTTGAGAGGGAGGAGCCTCCTGCCTGGGGTGGGGCTTGGCAGGGCGCACTGGGGGGAACGGAAGGCCCTCTCAGGATGTCGGCTATGGGGTCAGGCGTATGGGCCACACCTTTGTAGGGCTCAGGACACCTTGTGCCCACCACAGCCTCGATGCTGATGGGACCCCCAGGGAAGCCAGTAAATGGGAGAGGGATGATGAGAGGATCCCCGCGTGGGGATCCATGGTGGGGCCGGGATAGGGAGCCGGGATGGCCCCATCCTGCCAGCAAAGATTCAAGTGGGGGAGTTTATATGGTCCAAGTTTCACCCATACTGAGGCCCATCCACAGATGAAAATCTCCCCTGGAGTGGGGTTTGAAGAGGGAGAAGAAGGGGGTTCAGTGACTGCTAATTAAAGGGCCAAGATGAGTACATAGTAGGGCCCAACCTGCCCCCTCCTGACCTTGTCTAAAGTGAAAGGTCTCTTCCCATTCTTCTACCCACTCCCACTCACCACAGCTGTCCCTTGTCATTTGTCTCCCTGTTGGTCTTTTTAAACCACATTCTACCTATAGAGGGTCAGCGTGCTGCCCCCTGGGCCCTGGAACTGCGCAGGGAGGGAGGAAGTAAGCTGCTTATTTTCCCAGGTGTTAGCTTGGAGGGTAGGGCAGACAGGAGGGACAGGGATCCTACCTCCTGCCCCCTGCCCTCTTCCAGTCTTCTTTCCTCCCTGCTTCACGTCCCGCTTCTTTAATGTTCCTCATAAACTGTTGCTCCCAAACCCTCACTGTCCTGGTCACGATTCTCCAGAGCCTACTTTCTATCCTTCAGGAGCCAAAATCCTTGCTGCCTCAGGGCCTTTGCATCTGCTGTTCCCCCGAGTCTAAGCTGCTCTCCCTTGAGATGCACTGTCCTTTGGGACTCGACTCAAAAGTAAGCTCCTCAGGAGGCCTCTGACCACTGAGGCCAGGTCGGGGCCCCTCGTGAGCTGCTTCCCCAAGCACCTGAGTATTTCTCCTTTAAGGCCTAATCACTACTCTAGTTCTCTAGTTAGCGAGGAAGAGGGTAACAAGTCATCAGGGTCAGTTTCCCCAAAGGGACCTTGAATTTTGTAAATATGAGCTGGATTTGACACAGAAATGAGCCCAGGGGCCCCACTTCGGGTAGAGGGGTTGACAAGACCTCTTCACGAGGTGGCTCGTAAGCTGAGGCAGAAGGAGGGGACTGCCCTGGTCCCCATTGTCCCCCAGGGCTCAGGGCCTGCCCTTTCTGGTGCTCTGTAAGCCATGTGCTGGGGAAGCGAGAGGCTGATCAAGAGAAGGCTCCGCTGCCTCCGTCCCCACCGGTCACCCTGTTTTAGGTGCTCTCAACAAAACTCTCTCCCCATCTGTTTCTCCCTTCTCTCTTTAATGCTGGAGTCGCCCTGGCTGAGATCACCAGTGACCTCCATCTTGCCAAAACCATGAGTCAGTTTTCTGAGGTCATCGCCCTCGACCTTGCAGTGTTGTTAGATGCGTGGACGCCTTCTTTCTTGTTCACTTTCTTTACTTGGCTTCCAGGAAGCCTTGATCTCCCTGTTTCCCCTTGTCCCTCTGTGACTGCACCCTGGGCTCCTTCCTTCTCCGCTCAGCCACCAAGCATGGGGGGCCCTCTTTGCCTCTGTCTGCGGCCACTCCTCTCCCGGGTGACTCCATCCAGAAGTATGGCTTGGAATGCCGTTTAGAGTCGTGGCCCCCAGACTTCACGTGCCTCCATCCTGGAGCCAGTCGTGCCTACCTAGTTGCATCCTCAGCCTCTGGGCCCCTTGACTGAGGTCTTTTAGCATCTGAATCCAAGGTGGTCTGAACCAGAACTGCTTCTCCCCTCTCTTGGCCCCCGACTTGCCAGGTCCTGCCCCATCTGTGCCTCCGTTCAAGGTATAGCCGGTTACCCAGTTACTCAGGCCACGAACTTGGCGGTGACTCCCAGATTCTCGCTTCCTCTCATGCCCACACTCACTCCAGCACCACGCCCAGGCTCTTCCTTCAAACTAGGTTTGAGTCCAGCTGCTTCTCCCCGTCTTCGCGGCTCCAGTCCTGGTCCAAGATACCACTGGTTCCCACCTGCATCTCTGACTGGTTCTCCTGCTTCTTCTGTGTCTCCCTCTCCCAATTCCATCCTGTAAAAAGTGGCCTGAGTGAGTTTTCGAAGACACAAGGCTTCCAGAAGTTTCCATTGCTCAGAAGAGAACCCAGAGTCTTCACCATGGCCTAAGTGGCTCTGCCCATCCCTCTGGCCGCAGGCCCCAGCCATCTTCCATCAGCTGCCAGCCTCATCAAACACACCAAGGTTCTCATCATTGGATCTTGGCATAGGCCCTACTCTCTTCCTGGATGTCCCTTCCCTGGAGTCCTCATGTGGCCCCTGCCCCACGAGCCTTTTCCTGACCGCATTTCCCCATCACTCTCCATCGTTACCCTACCCCTGTCCCTTCAAATGCTGATTGCTGTCTGATGGCATTACTTATAGGTCCTTCTGCCTATAGACAGATGGTTGTCTGTCTTGTTCCTTGCTGTGTCCTGGGCACCTAGGCCAGTCCCTGGCACACAGTAGAGGTTCAAAACACAGACATGGAAGGGAGGGAAGAAGCCCCCAAAGTACAGTTCAGGGCAAGCTCCGGGGCCCCAGAAAACACCCACGAGTCCGTAACAGAGTTGCCAATCTTGGTTACATAACCTCAAGTAACTCCCCTTTGGGGCCTTCCGGTCTCTGCCTGAAATTCCTTTTTCTTTCCTCATTCAGGAGTGGTTAGGCTAAAGTCCACCCAAATAACCCTTAACCTCCCAGTCTGTAGCCACTGCAGGCCGATTCAAGCAATCTCGCAGAATTCTCCAGACTCTGCTCACTTTACACTTGGGTAACTAAAGAGGACAACATGGAGGGTTCCCGAAACTAAGAAACTTGGCTCTAGGTGACACGGTATTAATAATAGCTACATCCTACTGAGTTATTGTTATTTTTATTTTTTAAAAATGTTTTAAAAAGATTTTATTTATTTATTTGACAGAGAGAGGGATCACAAGTAGACAGAGAGGCAGGCAGAGAGAGGGGGAAGCAGGCTCCCTGCTGAGCAGAGAGCCCGATGCGGAGCTTGGACCCAGGACACTGAGACCGTGACCTGAGCCGAAGGCAGAGACTTAACCCACTGAGCCACCCAGGCGCCCCTGAGTTATTATTTTGTGCCAAACCACATTTTAAGTGCTTTCCATGCATTTTCTCATTGACTCCTTGGAACCCTGCCTCGAGGTTTCCACAAAACAATCCACCTTGACCCTCCTTGGTTTAACAGAATAGCCATTTTACTTGCTCGCCATTCTATAGGCCAGCAAATGTGGACTGGTCTCAACTGGCAGTTCTTCTGATGGTCTTACCTGGGGTCCTGTGTGTGCAATCACATCAGGACACAATCAGGGCTACATGGTTGAAGATGGGCTCCCGCGAATGTCTGGGGGAGGGTACCGACTGCGGACGGGGCCACATGCCTCCTGTAGGCCAGCCTGGGCTTCTTTTACGGGGTGACAGAGTCCCAAGACAGCCAAGCCCCATCCTGCTGTTTTCACCCCTTCACGTGAGTCGTTGAGTCTGTGGAAGTCCCATTACCAAAGGAAGTCACGTGGCCAAGTTCAGAGTCAACGTGAGAAGGGGCCACATGAGGGAATGGGTACGGGGACGGAGAATTCATGAGAGCCCGTTATGGAGCAATCTGCCACAGAGGTTAGGATGTTATTATCTGTGCTTTACGGGTGGGGAAACTGAGGATCAGAAAGGGTAAGAAACATGCTGTAGGCCACTCGCTTGCTGAGAGGCAGCGTGAACCCAAGCTCTTGGCTTCGGTGGCTCAGGAGCTCCACTGCCTTGTAAAGGAATTAAGTCCCCACCTTGTGAAATGACAAGATGGCAAGTTTGTCTTTCCCAGGCTCCCAGCTGTGCTTTTATTACAAGCAGCCAAAATCATAGCCGCTTAAGTCACTTAACCTCTGCTCCTCAGGCTGCTAGTCTGTACAATGGGTCCGGTAATAGCGTTCTCTTTTCTTCTTACTTGGTTTATGGTCTGATGATTGGTAGATTGGAGAGAATGGAAACCCCTTGGGGGCTGGTATTTTCATCTTCTTTGTTCTCTGCCATATCCCCAGTGCCTCAAACAGTGCCTGGAATATAGTAGGAGCTCAATAAGTATTATCTGAATGAATAAGAATATGGATGGATGAGTGGGGGTTGTGGAGTAGGACAGGAGGGGGACAGTGAGAAAGGAAGGTAGCTATGGCTTTGAGAAGTCTTTCAAACAGATCTAAAAGCCCCTGGCATCTCTTTTCTGCCTGAAATGGTTTGCAAACCACCTCCCTTGTCTTCAAGGCCCCTGGTGAACCCTCTTATCCTTCATGCAAAGTCTGATCAGGGAGTTGAGTATCTTCAGGGACTCTGCCCTTTCCCCGTTTTCAGGGAGCCAGACCCCTTTTAGAACTCGTGGTCCAGTTCCTGGAGATGTGGTCTGGAGATCTGCATTTGGCAGGTGTTCATTAGGTGCTTTTAAAAACATGAGGCCACCTGAACACACACTAACAGAAGATGTGGACTACACTGTGCTTCTGTTGAAAAAGAAGGAGTCCGACTCGGGTCCAGAGAACTGGGTGGGGTGGGGGGTGGGGTGCATGAAGTAAGTGAGAATAAAACTCCTTGCAGAGTAGGTTTGAGAATGACTCCATTTTTCTGCAACCAAATGGCAAAATCGCTATATGTGTGTATGTGGGTTTATTTACGTTCACAAGTAGGGAAAACAGTGGGAGAGAGGAACCCTCGGTCTGTACCATTAGTTATCTAGCAGGGTGTACATGCTGAGGGCACGGGAATCAGGAAAAGAGAGGGGTTGGGAGAGAGTATTAATTTTTTCTTACATCTTTGTCATTTTGCTAGTTTCAAAAAAAAGTGTTTAATTCATCTCTAAGGAGTCAGACCGCTGGGAGACACATCCTTGCGGACATCTCCCGCCACTGACAACATGCACGGCCCCGTTGGGCAATACTTAGACCTTGGAAGTCATCTGCTGGTGTGCTTTCCCTAAGGCTAGCGGGAGACTTCCCAGAGTCCATCTTGCCATCTGCATCTGTATGCAATGCCAATCTCAGTGGCATTTGAGAGAGGGGTTGATATGCTGCAAGTCTCCTGTCCCTTGGAGACTGAGTAAGCGGTAAGTGTCCTCTTTGATCTTACTGGAAAGACCCTCTCCCCTCCCTATCTCCACACTCAATGGATGAGATCTGAGGCTGGAGTGCACTGGAGCTGTCCAGGGCCCACGAGTAGGAGAGCACAGGTGGGCTTACGCTCTTCCCCATTCCTGCTTTAAAACTTCAGGGGCAGCTCCGGCTGCGAGGGTCTTCGGGGGTCCCCTCTGTGTGCAGACAGGGGAGCACCAACCATCCCCCAAGTCCACCCTGGGGGTTGGTGTCTGTGCACACATGGAGGTGGAGAGCTTATCTTGGGAGCTCCGCAAGCTGTTTCCTGGCCATGTGGCTCTCCCCTGCAGGAAATCCCTGCAGATGTCTATTTTAAACCTCCTTCCTTGGGCACTGTGCTCATTTCCTTTGCTGTGGGCTCCTTCCTCCAAAGGGGAGCCTTCAGCCTGGGTGTTGCAGAGCTGCCTCGCTCCAGCTTTCTTGGCTTGGAGCCAATAAGGATGCACCCAGGCCCCAGGCTCTTTTATGGAAGCTGATGCTTTTCACAGCTCTTGGGCCTTCCATCCCATTTGGATGGCCGCTTAGAATAACCCTCCGAGGCAGGAGCCACTGGGAGCATCGCCTCCACATGACAGAGAAAGTGGACATTCGGAGCAGTTAGAAGGCAGTTCTAGGCTTTTGTTTTCCAGATCAGCCTGCTCAGCCTTGGCTCCACTGTCGGAAGGGAGCCTCCCCATGGAAGGTCCCCTAAGAGATTTCCATTTGGTGAACCCACTCCCCAGCTGGAGCTAAGTGGGGGAGGGTGGATTCGTGAGCTAGGGGACCATCCAGAGGCTGAATTGCACCCGTCTGCCTCATGTTGTGGCACTTGAAAGAAGGCCAAAGACTTTGATTATACTAAGTATAACCAGACGTGGAGTTGGGGTCAGAGCCATGTCCTGGTCAAAGGCATGGAGGCACGTGAACAGGGAAGCAAGCCACACCAGAGAGGAGAGGGGGAAGGGGTGTAAAAGGTAGCCAGGATGGAAGACCAGGTGGCCCCCAGAGAGGGAAGAGGCCTGGGGACATAGGGATCTCGTGAACTAGCTGGATGTCCCATAACCAGACCTGACCTGTGACAGACCCTGAAGCCTTTCAAGGATCCCCTTTTTCCAGCATGGGGGACCCAATGAGAACAGTGATGGCAGGGCCAGGGTTCTCTCTGACTCAAGAGACGCAGAGCCCAACTCACACTGGCCTAAGCAAAAATCTTTTGGCTTTAGGAACTGAAAACACCGAAAGCAGAACTGGGGAGGTGTGGTGGGATCCAGGGGCTCAAGCAACGTAATGGGACTTGGTCTTGCTCTCTCTGTGTCCCCCTCTGCTTTCCACAGTGCTGGGCTCTCAGGCTCTCTTTCCTCATGGTGGCAAAATGGTTGCCAGCAACACCAGATATATCCCCACCTCTCAGCAACCCTGGCAGAGAGAGAATCTCTCTTTCCCCAAGTTTCAACGACAGACCCAGAACGAAGTTCTCCTGTCTCTGATTGTTCATGCCCATCCCAGAACCAATCTCTGGAGCTGAGGAGATGGGCTATTCTGATTGGTCAGGCCCCCATCACATGACCTCCGCTGGAGCCCAAGTGAGCCAAGTCAGCTCCCCTGGAAAGAACGCCAGGAACTGAGAGTGGGGGATGGTGGTCTCACCGGAAGCACCAGGGCAGTGGGTCACAAGAAGGTAAGCTATGTGCTGCAACAGCCCTGACACATTTGGGGCTAACAAGAAAATGTTATTTCTTGCTCCCTTTGGTGGCAGGGTTGGGGATCCACTTGCTGCCCTCCTTCAGGGGCCCAGGCTGATGGAGGCGCTGTCATCTTCAACACATGGCTGCCAAGGACACCCTGGGTGATGACACCCAGCAGGCAGGCAGGAGAATAAAGCAAAGCTTATGTTTTGTGGTCCAGCCCCCTCCAGGTGACAGCCCTGAATTGTGTTGGCTAGAACCCAGTCGCATGACCACACCTCAGCACAGGAGGAGAATGGGAGAATTTAATTGTGTTCCCAGGAGGAAGAGGAAGCAGACTCCACCATAAAGGGGGGCAATACCGGGCAGGCAAAACCAAGATCTGCCTGTTTTCCAGTACCACCCAGTTTCCTTTCTCTCTTTGCCAAGACGTCCCAGCACACAGCTGTACTAGCCCGCTCTTCTGAGCTGAGGTCTCCCTTATGGTGGTTTGACGGCCAGCTTCCTCTTTAGGGTCTTGCCTGCCCAGCTTCCTGTCCCCTCAGAAGTTGAGGATGATGAAAGTCAGTTATTCTGGGTCAGTCAGCAAACCCATATGGGCTCCTGGACAGGCAGGCAGTGGAGCAGAAGGAGAGAGAGGACTGTTCCGGCTCCAAGACTCATGACGTCTGCATGTCAGCCCCCTTGATCCTTTCCAGCTGTGCTCTCCTGGGGACTGCTTGGTCACTAAGCCAGTAGCATCCTCCTCATCTCCATAGCTTGGAGCCAAGGACAAACAGGGATGGGTGGAGGGGGGAGGCAGGGAGAAGCTGAGCCATCACTCACAAAGGAATGACCTCCCAGCTTTCTGAAGACCTTGGCTGGGAAGGATACGTGTCAGCACCACTGCCTGCAGCTGCTAATCTTAACTCGCTATTCACCCATTCATTCATTCATTCATTCATTCATTCACTCATTCACTCATTCATTGACCTAGGTGTGCTTTGCTCGGCATGCTTTTGTAAAAAGAAAAGGATATACCAAAAAAGGCACAAGATACTAGGTCTGCTCTAGAGTTAAGATGACTGGGCTTATGTTGGTTGAACAACTAGAGACAAAAATGAGACAAGGTGTAGTTGAATCTCCTCCCATGATTTAGAGATGATGGGACTTTAGGCGGAGAGCCACCCTGGGGTGCGGAGCAGGCATCATGTGACCAGGCACCTGATGCCATCCCAGCGCTGTCAGCGAGCAGTGGCAGCTAGAATGGTAATAATACACAGAAAGCAGCAGCTACTGCTTACTGAGTTTGGCAGGCATGGGGCTAAATAAATTACCCAAGGGCAGCACCTTCTTTCATCCTCCCAAAACCCATATAAGACCTAGACTCATCTATTGCTGCTTTTGCAGATGGAAAACCAAGGCTCCAGAAACCTTCGGAAATCTGCCCAAAGTGATACAGTCCAAAGCGCAGCTCTGGGGCTGGCATTCGGATGTGTCTGACGCCCAAACCCAGGTTCGACTACCTGTGTGTTAGAGAGTGCAGCTGTCTGCACGGTCCTCCGGCTGCCCAGCCAACAAGCCTGGAGGGTCACCGTGAGGAGCTGCTCTGTACTGCGTCAGCCCTGTGCTGGGCGTTGGTCTAGTCTGCAGAGCGAGAAAGCCTAGTCCTGAGGCTTTGGAGCATAGAACAGATCCCGGGGACGGCGGCTTCTGTTTCCCCCAGTGACCTCATGTCAGGCTGCTGATTTTCTCCCCAAGAACAGCCATCCATCTGAACAGGGCGTCTGAGGATATAGTTCTCCTTCAGCATCTCCAGGCAGAAGCTTGGCAGAAGGAACGCTTCTCCACCCACTTGGTTTCCTACCCTCTGATGGCCCTTCCATCTGGCTCATTCACTCACTCATTCAACAAATTAGTATCAAGCACTTGCCCCACTGTGGTCAAGGTACCGAAAGGGGCGGGGAAGTGAAATAGATCTCTATGAGAGACACACAGAAAAAGAGCAATCCTAGGGGTCACGTGGTGGGAGGGGCGTGCATTAGGGAAAGCTTGGAGGAGGTGGGATTTGAGCTGGGCCTTGAAGAGAGGGTAGGATTTGAAAATGTGTAGCCAAAGAGAACATGCCCAGTAGTGAGAACTGGCACAAGCCTCGAGGTGGGAGCACATGGCCCTGTCTGGGGAACTGGGAACAGGACCCCGTCTGGAAGATGAGCCACGGAGTCACGATGGCATTAAGAGTGGGTCAGCGACTTGACCCTGAGATCTGTGGGCTGTGGCACAAGCCACATTTGTCACAGCTCAGCTGCTGTGGAGGGGCATCAGGAGAGTGGGAAATGAGGCCCAAGAGGTCCTGGGAAGACACATGCCAGTGCTATTTCTCGGACCCCGTCAGCCCAACGGACCTCAGATGCGTGCAGCTTCGGGGCTGGAAGGGGGGCTGACAGAGCGGGTCACCCAGCGATTTGAACTTAAAAAAGGAAAATTGGGAGGATCCCCTTATTCAAAGGGAATCACAGAAACCCCAAAGAGAAAACAACAGATAAGCGGCTTCAGTTAAAGCAGGTTGGGGGGCCTTCCCATCCCATCTGCCGATCACTCCTGACAGCAGCATCCTGGGCACCCCTGGGGAATCAGAGGAACATGATTTGAAAACCACTGGTCCAGCCCACCCGATTTTCATTTTACAGACGGGGAACCTGTAGCGGCCAGGAGAGAGCATGCAGGGGCACCAGACAGCTTGACCAGTGGCTCAGGGCTCCTCTCCATTTTGTACCTAAGATCAGGGAGAAAGCCAAGGTCAGTGCAGAAATGGAGGTGGGAGTAGACTCCTTCTCTTGGTTGGAATGATGCTCCCAGAGATCCCCTTCTATAACCTGGTAGCAGTTTGTGCTACGCTGTGGCTTATGTCATTGGAGGTAGAGATGTGGCCAGAAAGACAACTTGTAACCACTGCTGTGGGGGTGCAGTGGATGCTGGGCAAGCGCGCTGAAGTCCTAATCTAAAGAGAAGGGCCCTCTGGGTAAAGCAGCTGTTCTCTGTATGTGCTGGGTGTTTTATTGTTTACCAAAGTGTTTTGGGGTAGGATTCTATTTCATTCTTACAATTAGCCTGTGAGGTCGATATTATCCTTTTTTTTTTTTTTTTTTTTTTTTTACTGTTAATCAAGGGGAGGCTCAGAGAGACTGAGTGAGTTGCCCCATGTCACACAGCTGGTAAGGAGGCAGAGTCCCCTGGCCCTGGTCTTCTAACCCCAGGCATAGAGAGTAGAGTGGGAAGGAGGGAGGAGGGGTGTGTGTGTGTGTGTGTGTGTGTGTGCACGTGTGTGTGTTTTGGGAGGCTCCCAGAGAAAAGCAGAGTAGAAGCTGAGGCTGAGAACGTGCCTGTGCATTATTATGCAGCAATTTTGCTCTTTTAATCATGTGCATCTCACTTAAGACTGTAACAGCCCCAGGGGAGGGACTCCTGGACCCCCCGTGTCCAGCTCAGTGCCTGTCCTGAGACAGACATCGGGTCAGCGTCACCCCCATGAGTCTGATTAAAGATGGTGCACTTGCGACCTTGTTTCCGGGTGAGGTTGCCTCCCACACCAGCAGCTGCCTTGCCTGCAGCGCATCCTGGTCTCTCTGGTCTGACATCTTCCCGGGTCCTCTTCTCCTTTTGCAAATGGGGAGGAACACCAACAGAACCTCTGGTGATGCGTAAGAGGGGAGCCATGAACATGCAGGGCATCCTGGCTGGTGGGTCCCTGTCGTCCCTCTTCCCCGACACGTGGAGTCATCTCCAGCTTCCCCCTTTGAGGAGCCCTGCCCCTGCCTGGGCTCTGCGGGGTGAAGTGGCAGCATTACCCTCTGTTCCCGCAGCTCCAGGAAACAGAGCTGTCCTGACGGCTGGCCACTGCAGAGGCTACTCGTCTGGGCTCCGGAGAAGTCTGGGATCGGTGCCCAGTTCAGTACAGGAATAAAGAAGATATCCAAGCTCAACACTCACCCTGTCACAAAGGTCTGGGCAGATTTCTCTAGCTCCCCGGAAAGAAAAATGTGCTACCCACCCCACCTCCTTTATGACCTGCCCCCTCCTCATCCCTGGGGAGACACCGTGCTCGGACCACAGGCTTTGACATACATGGGAATCTTCTCAAAGAGGTGGGGCTGATGAGAAGTCCCCAGCCCCGTGCCCCCTCCCTGCCAAACATCCCAGAGACGATCGCCTCTGAGTGCCCAGGCAGACGGACATTCCGGGAGGCCGAGACAGACAGCAGACACTCCTCCAAGGCTTGGCACAGGTGATGTCACACCTGCTACTGTCTCCTTCCCTGACATTAAGGGAACAGCTTCCTGGCAGCAGCTCCTCCCCGCCCATCCTGCCGCTTGGCTCCAGCTGCTAAAGGGGGCTTCTTCCTAGGGGCTTGTCCTGTCCCTTAGAGTTCTGATAGTATTTTTGTCCCCAGCAAGCCTGGCATCAAACAAAACAGCAGAGTGGAGACAAGGATGAAAAAGCAGGTCTACTTTATTTACAATGATCATTTGGTGACACATAGATCTTTGGGCTTTTTGTGGCCTTCTTGAGACACACCTGAGCAGGGGCCCTCTCCCTCTGCTGGGTGAACACACTCCCCTTCCTCAGATGGCTATGAGAACCCACCTCCTGTCAGGACCCTCCTGCACTGACCAGCCTCCACTGGGGGTGGGGGGAGGGGGACATCCCTTATGTGTCCACTTTCTGGGTAGTCAGTGTCCTCAAGCACCTGCCAGAGGTTCTCCTTACCTCCTCTGGAGACCCCATCTTGGTCCTACTTGGAGGCACCTAGTGGGGAACCCCACACATCTGTCTGTGGAGTTGGGGGGTGGAGTCTTCTGGGGGTGCCAGGTACCAGGGCACAATCTTGGGCAGCTGCCTCTGGCAGAAGGCTGTTACCTGGTCTAACCTGTTGTTCAGGTTGGTAGGACCAGCCCAGTCTTCTCCAGAGGCAGAGCAGCGAAGTCCAGAGGTCCTCAAAGGGGCAGAGAGGCCAGGAATAGGGCCTGTTGTGTATGGCAGTGGACTCCCTTCCCACTTTGGACCTGGTCTCACTATTCGTCCTCTATGAGAATGCCTGCCCAGAACTGGTCCCATCCCAGGGAGGAAGGCTTGGCTGGCCAAGGGGAGGACCACCGCTTCCCCCTGGCCAACGTCTGAGGCCACCCGCTTGGATTTCTGGAAACTTCTTCCCCCTTCTTTAGAGAGGTTGTTTTGGGAGGGAGAGGATGGTCTATGGACAAAGACCTGTTGTAAAGCTTATGGACAATTCCACGATGGAAGGCAGTCAGAAACTCCGGATGTGGGGGAAAGGTGAACATCGCATATTTCTGTTGCTCTCCTCCCCTCTGTCCCCCAATAATCAAGGGCATATCAGGCGTCAACCTGAGCCAGGATGAAACGCGGGGTAGACAACAACAGAGACCACGAAGGAGGCAAGGGCGGGGGCAGCAGGGCACCAGAGGGGAGCCGAAGCGGGCACGGCCAGGGTTGGAGGCTGGAAGTCAGGCCGGCCGGGGCTGGGGCCGTAAGTCCTGCCCCCCGCGCGCTCTCAGCGGGCCTGGCCCGCCCGCTCCCTGGGCCCGGCCTTCCAGCGGCGGGGCTGCGCGGGCGGTGGCTGCGCCGGGGCGCCCCGCAGGCTGCACGTCCTCAGCTCCCGGGCCAGGCTGAGCACCTCGGGCCGCTCGCGCTCCTCCGCGTCTGCGTCTTCCTCCTCGTCCTCCTCCTGGATGCTGCTGAGGCGCGGCGCCCCACGGCCGCGCTCGGCGGGCGGCGGCCGGTAGGCGCACTTGGCGTTGAGCAGCCAGCGCAGCGGGGCACGGGGCACCGAGGCGGCGGCGCCCCCCGCCCGGAGGTGCTGCTGGCGCACGTGGCGCGCGTCGCTCTGGCGCTGCAGGCGCTTGAAGTCGCTGAAGGCCGCCAGCGCGGTCTGGCGGAGCAGGCGGGCCAGGGCGCGCGCCTTGTGCGCCCGCGCCAGCAGCACGGCGTGGCAGCGCAGCACCACGGCCTTGTGGCGCGCCTGGTGGCGGTAGACCCAGGCGAAGACGCGCGGGTGGCGCCCGTCCGCGGTGCAGTAGGTGATGCGAGGCAGCAGGTAGGCGTGAGCCGGCCGGCGGCCCCCCGAACCCCCCGAGCTTCCCGAGGCGCCGCGCTCGCACGGCTGCATGCGGATGCCGTGCGGCCCCAGCGTCAGCTTCATCTTTGTGCCCCCGCCCGGCCCGCAGCGCGCCCAGATCTTGCCCACGGCGTCGTCGGTGCAGCCGTCGCCCTTGGCGTGTAGGGTGACGGCGTTGCCCAGGTACCACACGGTGTAGGTCGGGTCCTCCTTGTTGAGCTCCACTTTCTGGCGCCGGCTGCGGAACACGCGGCCCAGGCGCTCCAGCGGCCAGTCGGGCAGCAGGTCGGGGCAGGAGCGCAGGAAGCTGGAGAGTAGCGACGTGTAGGCGAGTCCCGGACTCAGGCTCTTCGCCTTGCACTTGGCCTCGTCCTCCACCAGCACGAATTTGTTGCGTCTCCAGGGCAGCATCGCGGCGGCGGTGGCCAAAGGGGCTGGGGGCACCGGGAGCTCACGGGCGTCCTGCCCGGCGGCCGGGGGAGGGGAGGGCGAGCAGAAGCCCGCGGCCCCGGGGTCGCCAGCAGCTGGGTGGCGCCGGGGCCAGTCGGTGTCCGGAGATGCCCGGTGCCTGGCCGGGCTGGCAGCCGAGATACCCGGGCGGCGGCCGAGCGTCCGGGAACAGCCTCCCCCGGGAGTAGCTCCAGCCGTCCGGGAAGCGAAGAGGGGAGGGGGCTGGGCTGGTGGAGGCGCCCCCCCAGGCCCGAACAGGGGAATCTGCTGTCCCTGGGCGCTCAAATTGCGGCGGCAGGGAGGTCGCGGGAGCTGGGGCTGGCGGCTGGCCGCTCCGAGGGGTAAACCAAGAGCGCGATTGCGGTGGGGACTCCTTCAGGCGTCGCGGCTCCACCTCCCCGGGCTGCCTACATCACCGGGCGGGACCGCTAGCTCTCTTGTCCCCTCCCCTCGCCCTCCTCTCTCTCCTCCCCCGCGCCGGCTCGCGCTGCTCTTCGCCCCGGACCCGGCACAGGCGCGGTGGAACGGGTTTAATCATTCTTGCTGGAGGAGTGGGGAAGGAGGGGCCGTTAAGGAGTAGGAATCTTTTGAAATGTACGGGAGGGCTTTGCTAAATGCACATTTCTCTGACCTCCCTGGTGGTCTCCACGCTCCTGTTGGCGCATTCGGGATCCACCTCGTCTCTCCAGGTTTCCTGCTGCCTGTCAGTCACCGCGTATCCCTGCCCCCGTCTCTGAGTGCTTTTGGGTGGGTTCCTGATGGGGCTGGCCTGGCGCACTTTGTCTCTAGTCTGCACAGCAGAAATCCAGCTGAGGTGGCCGAGCCCTGTAGTGGAAAAGTACTGTCGCTTGGTGAAGCTTTCTCCTCGGTTCTTCCAAGGTCATGGGCCAGGCTGCTGCGCCTGAGCCGTGAGAGCAGTCACTGCTCCAGTGCCTGGTAGAGCCCCTCGCCTGGCCGGAAGCACGGGGGTACTTTTTGAGGGTGGGGGAACATTCGGGAGCAGTTCTGGGTGTGTGGGAACTGCAGCTGAAAAGCTCCTTCTGGCCAAAGGGCTGCCTCTGGGCCCTCTGCGGATTAAATAGATAAAACTCTTGTTTGCAAACTGGGATCCTGCTCCTGGAAGCCCTGGGGTTTTGCATTCATTATCTCATTTAATACTGGGAGCAGTTAAAGTGACTTGCCCAAGGTCAAAGGGCCAGTAGGAGGTGGGACTAGTGCTCTACTCAGGTTTGGGGGACCCAGAAGCAGGCCCTCATCCTCCTAGGAGTCCACAAGTACTGCATATAGATGGGTGTCTTCTGTCCTCCCCTGTGACCCATCAGTGGGGCCTTTAACTGGGGAGGGGACTGAAGTACTAGGAGACAGTTGTCTCTGGGTGGGGGGACACATGTCCCCCCTTCAGGATTTGTTAAGCCATAGGTTCTGTAGAATCCCAGGTCTGCTCCGATGGGGCCCAGGAGTCTCATGACCTTGGGGCTCTTACCCAGCCAACATCCAGGCTCCTTCCTTGGCTTCAGAGTCTTCTAGGTCAAGAACCAGCTCAGAGGCTTCGGCCCAAGCCAAGTGACCTCTGGGAGTGGGGGCAGGGGTAAGATTGTTCAACATTCAGGGTCAGCAGGCACCAGTAGTGAATGGCTGAGTTCAGAGTCCTTGGGGGAATCAGAGCCCCCTGATCTCCCAAACCCCCCCCCCCCAAACAAACAAACAAAAACCCACAACTAGGGCGCCTGGGTGGCTCAGTAGGTTAAGCCTCTGCCTTTGGCTCAGGTCATGATCTCAGGGTCCTGGGATCGAGTTCCGCATCGGGCTCTCTGCTTGGTGGGGAGCCTGCTTCCTCCTCTCTCTCTCTGCCTACTTGTGATTCCTCTCTGTCAAATAAATAAAATAAAAATCTTAAAAAAACAAAACAATACAAAACCCCACAACTAGGCTGTATCACTGAATGTTTCTAAAATTACATGCAAATACTAACAGACTATTACTTAGAACTGCAGGCTCTTAGCCTTGGAGGGGCCTTCACAGATGATCTGCTTTACTGTGGCCTCATTTTATTTTCAATATGGAAATGTCTATTGCTTTTTAGTGATTATAAAAGTAATATGTGCTTGTGATCAACAATCATTCCAGAAGGACATGGAAGCCTCCCGCTGTTCCCGCCCTGGAGATGTGGCCTCATTTCCCCGCGAGAGAACAGGCTCAGGGAAGCACAATGAGTGTTTTATTTGAGTGCTTTTCATGGGGCTAGATTTGCTTCTTGGGCTAGAGGAGACATTAATTCAGCCAACTCCCTTTATAGAAAAAGCTTGAGGTGGTTTTGACCAGAGGGGTAGCTCATGGAGAAATCCTGCTGTTTCTTGCTTCTGGGTCTCCTGTGTCCAAGCTCCAGACCTCACGGCCTTGGGTGAGGTGCCTTGTGTACCCCCTGCCTTGGTTGGGAGGGTGCTGGTGGGAGTGGCCCCAGCAGGGAAGTATCAATGTGCAAAACGGGGAGATACGTCCAGGCCTCTGAGGTTACTAGGTTCACATACAAAATTGCAAGACTCACAGAATTAAATCTGCATTTCAGATAAAGCACCATTTTTTCGTGTAAGTAGGTCCCCAGGATTGCACGTCTTTATCTGCTCACTGTGCCTCCTGCCTCCCAGAGAAGGAGAGATCAAGGAGCTACAGGTAGGTGTGCAGCCTGGAGGGCCTTCACTGCCTCTCTGAGCTGGCGTGGCTTCTGTTTCCACTGCTTTTGGAACATCCCCTCTGGAAGGCCCCCAGGGCTGTGTGAGATCGTGTGCAGTAGTCTGCTTTTATGTGAGGTCCCCTGGACCTCAAAGCTGCAATTGACATTGTGAGCTCATTTGTTACCTTGTTCACAACTCACTTGGCCTCATTGGCAGGGATACCCCCCCCCCCC
>PISX010016855.1:0-14472 GCA_004024625.1 Mellivora capensis | reverse complement strand
CAGTTGGATTTTTTTTGGGGGGGGGGTCCTTCTTCCACTCATTTTTATTTCTATCATATTGATACTTGTATTATTTTTATTTTAATTTTTTGATACTTGCCTTATTTTTATTTATTTATTTTTTTAAGATTTTATTTATTTATTTGACACAGAGACAGCGAGAGAGGGAACACAAATAGGGGGAGTGGGAGAGGGAGAAGCCGGCTTCCCGCCAAACAGGGAGCCCAGTGCAGAACTCGATCCCAGGACCTTGGGATCAGGGCCCAAGCTGAAGGCGGAGGCTTAACCCATTGAGCCACCCAGGTGCCCCTCTCTCTGAAAGTTTTTTTTTTTTTTTAAAGATTTTATTTATTTATTTGACAGACAGAAATCACAAGTAGGCAGAGAGACAGGCAGAGAGAGAGGAGGAAGCAGGCTCCCTGTGGAGCAGAGAGCCCCATGCGGGGCTCGATCCCAGGACCCTGAGACCATGACCTGAGCCGAAGGCAGAGACTTTAACCCACTGAGCCACCCAGGCGCCCCTCTCTGAAAGTTTTAATGGTCTCCCAGAGGTGTAGGTTTCATAGCGATGTGCGTTGACTCTGGGCACTTGGTGAGTCTTTTAATCTGGAAGTCAGTCTCTTTTAATCTGGAAATTAGTTTGAAGGACATTTCTTTGTGTTAATACCCTCCATTCTGTTTTCTGTTTTTGTTTTTTCTTTGCAGATGTAGTTTAGTCAGATGTTGGACCTCTTGGACTGGTCTTCTCATTTTTCACAATGTTCTTTCCAGTTTTCCATTTTTAAAAATGTTTGTTCTGTTTTCTGGGATATTACCTCAACTTTATCTTCCAACCTTTCCATTAGATTTTTTTTTTCATATCTTTCTCATAACTTTTCACTTCAAAGATTTTATTTATTTGACACACAGAGAGAGATCACAAGTAGGCAGAGAGGCAGGCAGAGAGAGAGAGAGGGAAGCAGGCTCCCCGCTGAGCAGGGAGCCCGATGTGGCGCTGATCCCAGGACCCTGAGACCATGACCTGAGCTCAAGGCAGAGGCTTTAACCCTCTGAGCCACCCAGGCACCCCATAACTTTTCACTTCTAAAAGAGCAATTTTTTGTTCTTTTTTAGAGCAACCCATTCTTGTTCATGTCTCAAAGAATAGTAATTTTAGTTGCTTTAAATTTTTTTTTTAGTTTTTAATTGTGGTAAAATACACATAACATAAAATGTACCATCTTAACCATTCTTTTTTTTTTTTTCTTTTTTAAGATTTTTATTTATTTAAAAGAGAGCGTGCAGGGGAAGGGGCAGAAGGAATCTCCAAGCAGGCTTCACGCTGAGTGTGGGGCCAGACATGGGGCTTGATCTCATGACCCTGAGATCATGACCTGAGCCGAACTCAAGAATCTGACACTTAACTGACTAAGCCACCCAGGCACACCCACCCCCATTTTAACCATTCTTTTTTTTTTTTCCATAAGAGAGATTTTTTTTTTTTAATCTGGAAAGAAATAAGCCTATAGCCTTTTTTTCCCCTGACAGTCCAAGATAAATTTCTTTCTTTCTTTTTTTTTAAATTAACATATAATGTATTATTAGCCCCAGGGGTACAGGTATGTGAATTGCCAGGCTTACACACTTCACAGCACTCACCATAGCACATACCCTCCCCAATGTCCATAACCCCACCACCCTCTCCCTCTCCCCCTCCCCCCAGCAATCCTCAGTTTGTTTTGTGAGATTAAGAATCTGTTATGGTTTGTCTCCCTCCCGATCCCATCTTGTTTCATTTATTCCTTTCCTACCCCCAAGCCCCCCATGTTGCCTCTCACCTTCCTCATATCAGGGAGATCATACGATAATTGTCTTTTTCTGATTGAGTTATTTCGCTCAGCGTAATACCCTCTAGTTCCATCCTTGTCGAAGCAAATGGCAAGATTCCATTTCTTTTTTTAACAACTTTTTTTTTTAAGATTTTATTTATTTATTTGACAGAGAGACAGGCACAGCGAGAGAGGGAACACAAGCAGGGGGAGTGAGAGAGGGAGAGGCAGTCCGATGTGGGGCTCGATCCCAGGATGCTGGGACCATGACCCGAGCTGAAGGCAGACACTTAATGACTGAGCCATCCAGGTGCCCCAAGAATTCATTTCTTTTGATGGCTGCATAGTATTCCATTGTATGTATATATACCACACCTTCTTTATCCATTCATCTGTTGATGGACATCTAGGTTCTTTCCATAGTTTGGCTATTGTGGACATTGCTGGTATAAACATTCAGGTGCACGTGACCCTTCAGATCACTACATTTGTATCTTAGGGTAAATACCCAGTAGTGCGATTGCTGGGTTGCAGGGTAGCTCTGTTTTCAACTTTTTGAGGAACCTCCATGCTGTTTCCCAGAGTACATCTTAACCATTCTTAAATTTAAGTTCAGCATTGTGAATCATATTCACACTGTTGTGCAACCAATCTCTAGAACTTTTTCATGTTATAAAACTGAAATGCTATACCCATTAAACAACAACTCCCCATTTCTCCCTGTCCTAGCCCTTGGCAACACCATTCTGCTGTCTCTGTGGTTCCATATAAGTGAATCATTCAGTATTTGTCTTTTTGTGACTGGCTTATTTACTTTGTATAATGTCCTTGAGGTTCATCTGTGTTGTAGCAGGTGCCAGAATTTCCCTCCTTTTAAAGGCTGTATAATATTCCATTGTATGGATATACCAAATTCTGTTTACCCGCTTATCTGTTGATGGACATTTGGGTTGCTTCCACCTTTTGGCTGCTGTGAATAATGCTGCTATGAATGTGGGTGTACAGATGTCTCTTCAAGGCCCTGCTTTCAAAATATTTGGACCTAGAACCAGAAGTGGAATTGCTAGATTACAATGGTAATTCTATTTTTTAAAATATTTTGAAGAACTACCATGCTGTCTTCTGTAGCTGCTGCACCATTTTTACACCACATGAGAGTTTTAGTTTCATCTCCAAACCACTTGCTATTTTTCTGTTATTATTACTTTAAAAATATGTAGTAACCATCCTGATAGCTGTGAGGAGGTATCACACTGTTGTTTTGATTTGCATTTCCCTAACTAGTGCTGTTGAGCATTTTTTTTTTTCATATGCCCGTTGGTTATTTGTGTATCTTCTTTGGGGAAATGTCTATTCAAGTACTTTGCCCATTTTAAAATTGTTTAATTGTAGGAGCTCTTTATATATTCTGTATATTAACCCTTTATGAATGGGAAATATTTTCTCTGTTCCTTAGGTTGCCGTTTTTAAAAAAAATATTTTATTTATTTATTTGTCAGAGAGAGAGAGAGTGAGCACACAAGCAGGGGGAGCAGCAGAGGGAGAGGGAGAAGAAGGCTCCCTGCTGAGCAGGGAGCCCAATGCGGGACTCGATCCCAGGACCCTGAGATCATGATCTGAGCTGAAGGCAGATGCTTAACTGACTGAGCCACCCAGGTGTCCCACCTTTTTATTTTGTTGATTATGTCCTTTAATGCACAGAAGTTTTAAGTTTTGCTGTAGTTCATTTTATCTATTTTTACCCTTATTGCCTGCCATTTTGGTGCATTGTCAAATTCAATGTCATGAAGTTTTCTCCCTTTGTTTTCTTCTAAGAGTTCTATAGTTTTAGCCTGAATTTTAGATCTTTGATCCATTTTGAGTTAATTTTGGCATATGGTGTGAGGTGAGGATCCAACATAATTTTTTTTGTGTAGGGATATCCAGTTTTTCCAGCACCATTTGTTGAAAAGACTGTCGTTTCCTCAGTGAGTGATCTTGGCACCCTTGTCAAAAACCATTTGACCACATATGCAAGCATTTATTTCTGGGCTTTCCATTCTATTCCATTGGCTCATGTTGGTATTTGTGTCAGTACTGCACTGTTTTGATTACTATAGTTTTGTGGTAAGTTTTGAAAACAGAAAGCATGAGACCCCCAACTTTGTTTTTCTTTTTCAAGATGGTTGTAGCTATCCGGGATCCCTTGAGAGTCCATGTGAACTTCAGGATGGATATATTTATCTCTGCAAAAAGTGCCATTGGGATTTTTAAAAAAGATTTTATTTATTTATTTGACAGAGAGAGACACAGTGAGAGAGGGAGCACAAGCAGGGGGAGTGGGAGAGGGTGAGCGAGAAGCAGGCTCCCCATAGAGCAGGAAGCCTAATGCGGGGCTCAATCTCAGGACCCCAGGATCATGACCTGAGCCAAAGGCAGACGCTTAACGACTGAGCCACCCAGGTGCCCCGTGCCATTGGGATTTTGATAGGTATTGCATTGAATCTATAAATTTCTTTGGGTAGGATAGACACATTGTAACAATATGAAGTCTTCCAATCCATGAACATTGCCATTTATTTGTGTCTTCTTTAATTTCTTTCAGCAACATTTCATAGGTTTTAGTGTACCGATCTTTCCCCTTCTTGGTGAAGTTTATTACTAACTATTTTATTCTTCCTGATGCTATTGTAAATGAAATTGTTTTCTTAATTTCCTTTTCAGATTGTTCATTGTTAGTGTATAGAAATGCAGCAGATTTTTGTGTGTTGATTTTGTATCTTATAACTTTGCTGAATTTGCTTTAAAAGTTTTTTGTGGTATCTTTATGGTTTTCTAATTATAGTTGTTTTTATTTTTATTATTTTTAAAAAGATTTTATTTGTTTATTTGTCAGAGAGAGAGAGAGAGAGTGCGCAAGCAGGGGTAGCAGCAGGCAGAGGGAAAAGCAGGCTCCCCACTGTGTAAGGAGCCTGTTGTGGGACTCCATCCCAGGACCCCGGGATCGTGATCTGAGCTGAAGGCAGACGCTTAACTGACTGAGCCACCCAGACATCCCATTTGTTTTTATTTTAACATTTTATTTATTTATTAATATTATCGTTATTATTATTATTTCTGGAGACTGTTGTGATTTTTATTCAATTTGGTATCCTGATTAAAATAAGAACAGTAAGAATTATGTTTTATAAACATCGCATTATTAACACATCATTCTGATAAGGCTTTACATTGATTACATATACAGAAAAAGATAACCTTAGAATTATAATTATAGTTGTTTTAAAAAGCCTTCTTCAGTTTCAGGTATTGCTTTGCTCCCTGGGTTCCTTTTTCTTGTTTTTCATTTTTTTTATTATTCATTTTTAGAAATATAAATCTCTGATTCTCTTGTGGACAGCTTTCCCCTATTGTCTGGGAATCCTTGTTTCTTGTGTCTGAGAGGCACAAACGCACACTGGAAACTCGTTATGTCTGGGGAGTGGAGGGGATGAGCAGGATTTGTCGTGCCTGGCCTGTCTGACGACAAACTCAGCAGTCGATGTTATAGGCAAGCCCGACAAGGGCTCTGCTTGCCAGAGCTGGAGTCAGACCCTTCTGCACCGTTTTTGCTCTGGCACCAGTCCTGCATCGCTCGGTCCTAGCAAGAATCTCGGTAAGTCACTTTACTGATAAAGTAGGGTCCCGCCCTCCGTATCTTGTCACCCTCAATGTCTGATCCAACTCCTTCCCCCCACCACCCCGCAGGGGAGATCTGATCACTTTCAGCAAGAATCCTGCAGAGTTGGTTTAGCGAGAAGAGCCCCTCACCCCTGCCTGAGCCTCTTAACTCTCTGCCCACAGAGCCCACGCTACTCCGTGGCCATAAAGCCCCACTTGTTCTTGCTCTGTTGGGAATGGAGCCCAGTCCTGTACCAAGGTCTCATTTCCCCTGTTGCAATCACTTCTGAATCAAATCTGTTTTTACCACTTTAACAGTCCAGCTCTGGTTTTTCTCGAACAACCCTCACAATATCAAGGTCTGTAGGGCTTTTCTTTTGGGCAAGCCACTGGCCCCAGAGAGAACTTCTAGAGCAGCCGGCAGATGGGGGAGGGCTGCCTCCCTGGGGAGGAGGAGTGGGGATGGGGCCTCCTGCCGCCTGCCTCCTAATGGCCAGGCAGGCTGCCAGGGAATCCCTCACCTGGGCTGTGCCCCGGGGTCCTCAGTCCAGACGCCCTGGGGGCAGTCCCTCCAGAAAGGAAAGCTCCAGTTCACCCAAGGGCAGAGGTGGGAATGTGTGTGCTTCTCAGGAAAGGGGATAGCATCTGGGACTCTCACTGCCGCCTTCCACCCGACCCCCAGTTCTTGGACCCCCCCCCATGACTCTTGTGAGGTTTCTGTTGTTCCCACCCTACTGAGCTTGCTACCCCTTGCCCGTGTGCCGTCCATCTTCGAGACTGTTCTTAACACCTCGCAGTGGTTGTCATCACTTCTCTCTTTTTTTCTTGTCAGTTGATGCCACTTTTGTTCTTTTGTTGTCATCTTGGTGAGGCTTGGGGAAGGACTGGGGAGTTTACCTCAATTTTCCAGGAAGTCTCTCCGGAAGTCTTCTCTACTAGAAGTCTCTCCTCAGTAGTTTCAGATGGGCCCTTATTTTATTATTATTATTATTTTAAATATTTTATTTATTTACTTGACAGAGAGAGAGATCACAAGTAGGCAGAGAGGCAGGCAGAGAGAGAGGAGGAAGCAGGCTCCCTGCTGAGCAGAGAGCCCGATGCGGGGCTCGATCCCAGGACCCTGGGATCATGACCTGAGCCAAAGGCAGACACTTAACCAACTGAGACAACCAGGCGCCCTGTGGTGTGGTTTCCAAGGCAAGGACACCGTGGGTCACCATCTCTGGTGGAAATCAGCTGCTGGGTCACGAGGACGCTCAAGCAGCGAGTGTCTGGAGAAGTCTGCATGGGGAGAAACTGAGGCCTCAAGCCAGGAGCCGGCATCAGTTCACCACGCATGTGAGGGAACCACTTGGAAGTGGCCCTGCTGCCCCAGCCAGCCCTTTGGGTGACCCTGACCCAGCTTTCATCTGGACTGCAACCTCGTGAGGGACCCTGTGCCAGACCATGAGGCTCGCCTGCTCCCAGACTCCCCCCGCACCCCTCCCCAACGTAATAAATGCTTACTGGAGTCTTCCGTTGCTAAGCTTTGGGAGAATTTTTTTTTTTTTAGCAGAACTAAGACAATCCCTAATCTGTCAACAAGCCCCCCAAAGCTCTGTGTGATTGCGCTCCACCCCCACTCCCGGCTTCCCTGGAAGACCCTCTCTTGGCCTCAGCCACACTATGTGAGGCTCCTTCCAGTCCTGCCACCTCCCCAGCCCTGTCCTGTCCTCTCTGCAGGTTGTTCCTGCTCATCCACCTCCTTCCCCTTCGTCTCGTCCTCTTCTAGCCTGTTCATCTTCCAAGCCAATGCTGAAGTGTCACCCCCAGGGAAACAGTCCCCTAAGCTCTCCCGCCTTCCTTTGGTTCTGTCTCTCACAGCACCCTTAAAGCATTGATCAGAATTGTCATCATGTCATTATTTGTGTAGTCATTTACATAATGCCTGACTCCCTCCACCCCTAAGACTCCGAGCACGCCGAGAGCAGGGAGTGTGTCCATTCTTTACACTGCTGAACCCCACAGTGCCCCCAAGAGCATCCAGAACCTCGTAGGTTCTGAAAAGACATTTATTGGACATGAGAATGAGAATGAGAGGTGCTCCTGCCAGCTGACTCAGTGGTCGTCCTCTCAGCTACGAGAGAAGCAGCTTAGAGCAAATCCTGAGTACGTTATTCTTAAAGGACAGCACACACACTTAAATTTAAAAAAAAACCAAAAAAAAAAAAAAAAAACTAAGACACAAAACTCACTTCCGACAATGACTCATTTTGTGACCTTGGGCCATTTGCCTTCCTTCTCTGAAAAAGGTAGATAATAATTGGTGCAATGTTTTTCTTGAAGGTTGGGAACCGTTTCATTTAGAGAGATTTTGGCAAGGTTTTCAGAGCTCTTAAAGTGCAGTTTTCTCCATATTCAGGTGGTTGTAAGTGATTGCGTAAATGGTGAATAGAAATGAGCTATGATCCGTTGTGGAGGCATCTCAGTTCTAGGTGTGTGTGTGTGTGTGTGTGTAGGTCTTTTGTTGCTAAACTGATAGACCTTTGTGTGTCCATTTATTTTATTTTATTTTATTTTTTTAATATTTTATTTATTTGACAGAGATCACAAGTGGGCAGAGAGGCAGGCAGAGAGAGAGAGGAGGAAGCAGGCTCCCCGCTGAGCAGAGAGCCTGATGTGGGGCTCGATCCCAGGACCCTGGGATCATGACCTGAGCTGAAGGCAGAGGCTTAACCCACTGAGCCACCCAGGTGCCCCTGTCCATTTCTTTTAAAGAAGAACTTATGTTTGTTCTAGACTGCTTATGAACATCTAAAATTCTACAGATTTGTTTGAAGCTGTATTTTTTTTAAAGATTTATTTACTTGACAGAGAGAGAAAAACAGTGAGAGAGGGAACATAAGCAGGGGGAGTAGGAGAGGGAGAGGGAGGGAGCCCAATGCAGGGCTCCATCCCAGGACTCTGGGATCAGTACCTGAGCTGAAGGCAGAAGCTTGAAGACTGAGCCACCCAGACGCCCCTGAAGCTGTATATTTTATAAAGATTTATTTATTTATTTGAGAGGGAGAGAGAGTATGAGTGGGAGGGGCAGAGGGAGAGAGAAAACCTCAGGAAGACTCTACAATAAGAGCAGAGCCTGACATGGGACTTGACCTCACAACCCTGAGATCAGGCCCTGAGCTGAAAGCAAGAGGCGACGCTTAACCGACTGTGCCACCCAGGTGCCCCTGTTTGAAGCTGTATTTGAAGCTGTACTCATTTCTAAGTCATTTGGCTCTATTCTTTTGTGGTAATAATAAACCCATATTTACTGAAAGCTAACTCGGCACCAGGCATTATGCAAAACCTTTTCTTTCACCAAGCCAAACCTTACAGTCACTTTTGCCAGGCAGGAACTGTTGTAATCCCCATTTTACAGATGAGGGGACTGAGGCTCAAAGAGGATAGATGGCTTCTCTAAGGCCATGCGGCGGGTGGAGAAAGAGCCGAAATCTGCTTGGCAGGCTCTTAACCTTTGGAAAAATTGCACATGTGGATTTGTGATTCAGAAAATTTTAAAAAGGAGTGGGGGAGGGGCACCTGGGTGGCTCAGTCGGTTAGGTCTCTGGCTCTTGATTTTGTCTCAGGTCATGATCTCAGGGTCAAGAGACTGAGCCCCATGTCAGGCTCTGAGCTCAGTGTGGAGTCTGCCAGAGAGTCTCTCTTTCCCTCTTTCCCTCCCCCTCTGCTTGTGCTTTCTTTCTTTCTTGTTTTTTTTTTAAAGACTTTATTTGTTTATTTGACAGAGGGAGAGAGATCACAAGTAGGCAGAGCAGCAGACAGAGAGAGAGGGGGAAGCAGGCTCCCCGCTGAGCAGAGAGCTCGATGCAGGACTCGATCCCAGGACCCTGAGATCATGACCCGAGCCGAAGGCAGAGGCTTAACCCACTGAGCCACCCAGGCGCCCCTGCTTGTGCTTTCTAAATAAATAATTACCTAATTAAAAAAAGAAAGAAAAAGAGGAGTATGGCAAGAATTCCTATTCATTCTGGAGGATTTAAAATGTCAAGGGGCCTTCGGGATAGCGTTGGTCCACAATCAGATGCCCGAGTGCCGAGTGGTATGAAGGTAGGAGATGAGCACGGGTGATGGATGAAATGTTATTTCCAGCACACCTGTGTTCACGAGATAAGCTCCTGGTGCATCCATCAAATTATAGTCTGGTTCAAAGCAAAATCATGTTTTCGAGAGTCGCAACTGAGGCCCGTGTTTAGGTACAGCTGGCTCTCGGGAATGCAAACAAGAGGAGACAGCAGTGCTCCCCCAGGCCCTGAGCCTGGGCAGGTGGGATCAAACACAAGGCCAGAGGCAGGGATGTGGCTCCATTTTGTCCCAAAGCTGATTTCGACGGCGCCCCCTCCACTGGACCCCCTTCCCTAAGCAAATGTGGTCAGTCTTCAGTCACTCTGCCAGCCTTTCAACAGATGAGTTCTGAGCACTTGTTATGTGGCAGGCATGGGGGACAGAAGTCCACAAGCTATGTGTGGGCTTTCTCTGGAGCTTACGGTCTTGGCTGGGAGAGGGGCATGTGTCCTAGGAACGTACACAAAACAAACGATTACGCAAATCATTATTTAATTATGCGGTGAGAAGATCAGAGGGCTCTGAAAAGGGTCAGGGGTGACCTGCCTGAGGAAGTAATTTCATTTGAAATCTAGGGGTGTTGGCTGAGGAGAGACTATTAAAAAAGCACAGGTTTGGGGCGCCTGGGTGGCTCAGTCATTAAGCATCTGCCTTCGGCTCAGGTCATGATTCCAGGATCCTGGATGGAGCCCCACATCAGGCTCCCTGCTCAGCAAGGAGTCTGCTTCTCCCTCTCCCACGCCCGTGCTCATGCTCTCTCTCTCTCTCTCTCTCTCTCTCAAATAAAAAAAAATAAATAAGATCTTTTTTTAAAGCACAGGTTTATTTAATTATCTATGAAATAATTCCCTCCACAATTCAGTGGCTTACAATAGCAATAATTATTTGATTGCCTCTCAGGGTTTCTGTGGGTCAGGAATTTGGGGGCAGCTCCCCCGGCCAGTTCTCAGGGTCTCTCCTCAGATCTCAGCCACATGCTGGCTGGGGCTGCCATCATCTGAAGGGTCGCCTGGGGCTGGAGGGTCGGCTGTGATAGGGCTCACCCTTGTACCTGGCAAGATGGCACAGCTGTTGGCTGAGGCCTTAGTTTCTCTTCATGGGACTGCTTGCGTGTTCTCGTGGCATGGTGGCTGACTTTTCCCCAGAGAGAATGACCCAAGAGGTCATTACAAAGCCCTTTATGATTAGTCTCCAAAGTCACAGAATGTCTCTCTGCCATGTTCTATTAGTCACACAGGACCAGTCCTGCTCCAGGCTGGGAGGGGCTATATCGGGTTATGTGGGCTGAGAAATTGGACCCTTGGGAGGCATTTTGGAGGCTAGTTACAAATGATGGGTCAGTAGGGGTTAAGCAATGGCCCTCCCATACAGTGTTTTCCTGGAGCCCTTGCAATGGGTGGGTGGGCCCTATCCCACCCACTGGACCTGTGGCCAGTTACTGGTCCTTGCTGCTTCCCATTGTTGCTCACAAATCAAAATCCCTTTCTTCCCCCTGAAATCTCCCATGTCACCAGACCGTGCCATCCACATGCTGTGGCCATTTACCAGCCCCAGGGGCCTTATTCCCCTGAAAGATGTTAAGTCCTGGCTCGTTGTTCTCTGCCGTAGCCACAGACAGGATCCCCCACCATTTCAGCCCCCATTTCCTCCTCTGAGGATGCAGTCTCCTGCCCCCTCTTAGCGCTCATTCCCATTATCACACCCTTGACCTTGCCATTATCAAAAGCTGCAATTCCATCATAATGTCAACTCAAAGCATCCTTTAGTGCAAGACTTTACCTTCTAGTGCGTTCTCTCCTGCAGTTCTTGGACCCTACCTGGTCCTCTCATTCACGGATCTTACTACCTCTGTACCCTGCTCATAGCTTGATTCGCTCCTTACTCATCTCAGAGGCCGTGCTTTCCTGGCATATCCCTGTATTCGTCTCCTGCTGCTGCTCTTACAGATTACCACGCACCTAATGGCAGAAAACAACACAAATCCATTTTCTCTCGGTTCTAGAGGTCTGAAATCTGAAATAGGCCTCACTGGGCTAACACCAAGCCGTTGGTAGGCTCTAGGGAGGACTCTGTTTCCCTGCCTTCTCTAGCTTCTAGGGGCTACCCACATTCTTGGGCTCATTGCCCCTTCCACCATCAGCAATGTTGAGCAGAGTCTCGTCTGACCATTTGTCTCTTTTCTGTCTTCCTCTCCACTTATAAAGACCCCTGGAGATCACACTTGGCCTGTCCGAACAACGCAGGATAATCTCTCTGTTTCATGGTCTGCCGATTGCCAGTCTTTATTCTATCTGCAAACTTAACTCGGATTCCTGTTCGCCATGTAATCTAAAATATACCGAGATTCCAGGGATAAGGGTGTGGATATCTTTGGGGAGGGGGGGCGTTATTCTGCCTCCCACAAGCCCCCTCAAGTGCTTCGCTCTTCCCCCAGGTTGAGTTACTAACCTGAGCAGAATCCCAAATCTCGATTCACCCAACCATTCACCTACTCCGTGTCTGCACCCATGCAGCTCGGGCTGGCTGGACCAAGACGGAGATCGAAGCCTGGTCTCCCTTCACGACCATTCATCTCAAGCAGACATCAGCCAGCCAGTTCTACTCTATGTCCCTAGTCCATTCACTCTCCCGCTCTCCGTGATGACTTAACACCTCCCCTCCCTCCAGACCCCCACGCCTCCTTCCTTGTCCTCACTCTCAGCTGTGGATCTTGCTTCCTACTTCACAAAGAAAACTGGGGCACTAGGAAGAGAACTTCCTCAGACTCAGCAACACACCCACCCGCCCACTTGCATCTGTGCTCACATGCTGCTTCCTTTCTGCTACTGTGGAGCAGCTGCCTAGAGCCGGCCCTCCACCGCAGGGAGTGAGCCCACAGCCCACCCCACTCCCTTCCTCAGGGTCTTCCCCCCGGAGAACCCCTGTGCCCTCTTCTGTGTTCTCAATCCCCCCACCTCTTTTGGGTAATTGCTCCATCAGCATACAAACATGCCATCATTTTTCATCCCATTCAAAATGAGAACAAAATAAAATCCTCTCTTGATCAGACATGCTGTCTCTAGCCAGTGCCTACTTCCCCACTGTTCTTTGCAGTGGAACTTGAAAAAGTGCTCTCTGCTTCTTGGGCCCAATTCCTTCCCTCCCGGTCTCCTGGATCCGTTCGTTAGTTCATATCCGGCCTTGGCTTCCACTGTGCTTCTCAAGGTCACGGCCGACTGCCAAGCTGCTAAATCAGTGTCAACTTTCAGTGCTCACCTTAACTGAGCTCCCAGCAGCATTTGAAACATCTGGTCACCCCTTTCTCCAGAACACCCCGGTCTTTACATCCTCTTTGGTGTCCTTGTCTCTCCATGGCCACTCTCAAGTTCCTCTACCAGGCTTTCTTCATCTCCTTGACCTTCAGGTGCTGGAGTGCCCACACTCCCTTGGTGATCTCATCTGGGCTCTTGGCCCAAAATACCATTTTATAAGCCAACGACCTCCAAATTCTATCTGTAGCCTGGACCTCTCCTCTGAACTCCAAACTCTTTCCTGTCCTAGACTTGCAGGTCAAATAAACTTCTCAAAACGAAAATGACCCAAACCAGTGATGACTAGTCTGCCAGTTACTTGGGCAAGAATTGAACATCAATCTTGACTCCTCTCTTTCCTTCACACCCTCAGCCAGTCCTTCTTCCCCTTTACCTCGGCTCTTCCTTTAAGACGTCGCGGAGGTCTGACTGCTTCCCACCACACCCACTGCCCCTACCCTACTCTCCGCCCTCATTCTCTGCTGTATTTTTCTCCCTTGATGTGTTTCTGTTTGTCTCAGTTTCCTATTGTCACTATGACAAATGACTACAAACAGTGGCTTAAAACAACCCAAATTTATTATCTTATAATTCTGGAGATCAGAATACCGTAGGGCTATATTCCTTTTGAGGGCTTGGGGGATAATCTGTTTCCTTCCCTTTTCCACCTTCTAGAAGTTTCCTAAACTCCTAGGCCTGTGGCCCCTTCCTCCACCTTCAAAGCCAGCAGCATAGCCTCTTGTTTATCTGGATAATCCAGGATAAGGCCCTTATCTCAAGATCCTTGACTTAATCATGACTGGGGAAACCCCTTTTGCTACTTCAGATGAAATATTCACAGATTCACAGGGATTAGGACATCTTTGGGGGGGAGGCACTTGTCAACCTACCCTACCCCACCTTCTGAAAAACCATCTTTTCCTTCTGTGTTGTTTATCATCTGTCTTCTTGGGGGCAGGGTTTAGACTCTTTGAGGAAGGTTTTTGTCTGTATCCCCAGTACCTGGGACTATCCTTGGATGATAGTAGCTGCTCAATAAATGCTTTTGTGGCATAAACACCTGTTGTTTCGGCTGTGGCTGTGTTTGCCTGTTCTTGGGCTATGTGCCCCCAGCAACGATGGCTCCTGTTGGAAAGTCCCTGCTGCCTAAAGAGCAGGCAGTGTTGACAGTGCCCAGGGTGGTTTCAAGGAGGGCACTGGGCAGCCCCCCAACCCAGCCAGGCTAATGGGAGCCACACTCCCCTTCCATTTTTTCCTAGGCTGCTTCAGTGCAATTCGATTTAATTCTTTGATGTTTTTTTGAGCGGCGAGGTGGAAGGCTCAGTCCCGCCCCGCTGCACCAGGAGATGTCTAGAAAGAGCCACTGTCTCCCTCAGCTTCAAGCCAGAGATTCATCTCCAGTCTCGAAAAAACGGTATTTGGTTACCATGGCAACCGAACTTCTAAAAAAACGGATGTCAAGCAACATGCGGATCCCAGTGCTCATGGCAACCACCGTTCTGCATATTTTGGGGAGAAAATGTGTCTTGTCTTCTTCCTGCCTGGGGGTTGAGGAGGGGGAAGGTGAGCTGAGCAGCACCAGGTTTCCTTTCAGAATTGATGAGCCCCTGAGGGTATCGCGTTAGAGGCTG